>CAXHSG010000151.1:0-2500 GCA_964019155.1 Osedax fenrisi
TGCATGGCTTAATCTTTGAGACAAGCATATGACTACT
The DNA here is from genome assembly GCA_964019155.1 of Osedax fenrisi. Lineage (NCBI taxonomy): Eukaryota > Metazoa > Annelida > Polychaeta > Sabellida > Siboglinidae > Osedax > Osedax fenrisi. The sequence goes on from CAXHSG010000151.1 coordinate 38, forward strand.
GGCAGGATCAACCAGATAACTCTCAAAACTGCAATAAGAATAAATAGAATTACGATAAAACTATATAATCATGCAAAGAGTGTATCTAACTATATCGGAAATATAGTTATAGACCAACGTCAACCTATAACATCGTTGAAAACGAAAAAATAGATCGCGAACCTTGCGAAAATCTCCGCGTTCGTAAATTTAAGCGCAGCCGACACTCGAATACACGAGCCGTACGTACAAGAAATCAAGATGTAATAAAATATCTAGAAATATAAACACGTCGCGTAACGAACGAGCCAATATATACGGTTTGCGGTTAGACAATACAGAATTACCCGAAAATAATTACAGTCAACGTCTAAAAAGAATTGTTTTAATAAATAGAGCTTATCCCGAAGGCTATTTTTTACCAGTGATCTATCCATATAAGAAAAAGACCAGCAATCTTTACTCAATCGCTTGGCGACTGAGTGCGGATTACCCTCAACCAGTAAAATGCTCTACTCGAATTTTTCCATTTTTTACGATATACTCAAATAATGCTCAAAATTAAACAAACTAACTTTTTTTTGTAATTTAACATACTTGTGTATTTTTCTAAAAAAAAAATTTTTTATCTCGATTTACTTATATCAATATTTTAAATTAACAATGAAATATAATACATGTACAGGATACAAAAAAAATATATTTATTCAATTCCCATTAATTTAAAATATTTACAGATAAAATCAAAACCAGACACAAAAAAGACCAGAGAAACGTAATTTCTCTGCGGTCTTGTTCTACGCACATAATATATTCTGTAAATTTATTTATTAAAACGAAATATTGTATTATAAAATTGAATACTTAACGTACATATGTATTCTATAGCTCTATTGAAAGATCGTTTAAAACTAAGTAGAAACCATATATAATACTTGTATAACAATATAGTGTAACGAAATATAAAGTAATACAATAAGAGTACTATGAAAATAAAATTAAAAATTAAAAATATAAATAACCCACTATAATAAGACCAGTAGAAACGTTATTTCTATGCGGTATTATGTTAGGCGTATAAAATTTCTGTTAAGAAAAATTATTTATTATACTGTATCAATAAAACATATACGCTAATATAAAATCGAATATTCGATGCGTATAAGTGTACTGTAGCATTTTAGAAAGAGCGTAAAAAACTGAGTAGAATACATATACGATGTGTATATAACTATATAGGATAACGAAATGTAAATTATAATAACAATAGTACTATCGAATATAAAATAGATAAATTCATAAGTAAATAAATAACATATTCAAAATACGGGAAAACATATACGCTAATATAAAATCGAATATTCGATGCGTATAAGTGTACTATAGCATTTTAGAAAGAGCGTAAAAAACTGAGTAGAATACATATACGATGTGTATATAACTATATAGGATAACGAAATGTAAATTATAATAACAATAGTACTATCGAATATAGAATAGATAAATTCATAAGTAAATAAATAACATATTCAAAAAACGGGAAAACATATACGCTAATATAAAATCGAATATTCGATGCGTATAAGTGTACTATAGCATTTTAGAAAGAGCGTAAAAAACTGAGTAGAATACATATACGATGTGTATATAACTATATAGGATAACGAAATGTAAATTATAATAACAATAGTACTATCGAATATAAAATAGATAAATTCATAAGTAAATAAATAACATATTCAAAATACGGGAAAACATATACGCTAATATAAAATCGAATATTCGATGCGTATAAGTGTACTATAGCATTTTAGAAAGAGCGTAAAAAACTGAGTAGAATACATATACGATGTGTATATAACTATATAGGATAACGAAATGTAAATTATAATAACAATAGTACTATCGAATATAGAATAGATAAATTCATAAGTAAATAAATAACATATTCAAAAAACGGGAAAACATATACGCTAATATAAAATCGAATATTCGATGCGTATAAGTGTACTATAGCATTTTAGAAAGAGCGTAAAAAACTGAGTAGAATACATATACGATGTGTATATAACTATATAGGATAACGAAATGTAAATTATAATAACAATAGTACTATCGAATATAGAATAGATAAATTCATAAGTAAATAAATAACATATTCAAAAAACGGGAAAACATATACGCTAATATAAAATCGAATATTCGATGCGTATAAGTGTACTATAGCATTTTAGAAAGAGCGTAAAAAACTGAGTAGAATACATATACGATGTGTATATAACTATATAGGATAACGAAATGTAAATTATAATAACAATAGTACTATCGAATATAGAATAGATAAATTCATAAGTAAATAAATAACATATTCAAAAAACGGGAAAACATATACGCTAATATAAAATCGAATATTCGATGCGTATAAGTGTACTATAGCATTTTAGAAAGAGCGTAAAAAACTGAGTAGAATACATATACGATGTG
>CAXHSG010000152.1:10000-12500 GCA_964019155.1 Osedax fenrisi
CAGTGATCTATCCATATAAGAAAAAGACCAGCAATCTTTACTCAATCGCTTGGCGACTGAGTGCGGATTACCCTCAACCAGTAAAATGCTCTACTCGAATTTTTCCATTTTTTACGATATACTCAAATAATGCTCAAAATTAAACAAACTAACTTTTTTTTGTAATTTAACATACTTGTGTATTTTTCTAAAAAAAAAATTTTTTATCTCGATTTACTTATATCAATATTTTAAATTAACAATGAAATATAATACATGTACAGGATACAAAAAAAATATATTTATTCAATTCCCATTAATTTAAAATATTTACAGATAAAATCAAAACCAGACACAAAAAAGACCAGAGAAACGTAATTTCTCTGCGGTCTTGTTCTACGCACATAATATATTCTGTAAATTTATTTATTAAAACGAAATATTGTATTATAAAATTGAATACTTAACGTACATATGTATTCTATAGCTCTATTGAAAAATCGTTTAAAACTAAGTAGAAACCATATATAATACTTGTATAACAATATAGTGTAACGAAATATAAAGTAATACAATAAGAGTACTATGAAAATAAAATTAAAAATTAAAAATATAAATAACCCACTATAATAAGACCAGTAGAAACGTTATTTCTATGCGGTATTATGTTAGGCGTATAAAATTTCTGTTAAGAAAAATTATTTATTATACTGTATCAATAAAACATATACGCTAATATAAAATCGAATATTCGATGCGTATAAGTGTACTATAGCATTTTAGAAAGAGTGTAAAAAACTGAGTAGAATACATATACGATGTGTATATAACTATATAGGATAACGAAATGTAAATTATAATAATAATAGTACTATCGAATATAAAATAGATAAATTCATAAGTAAATAAATAACAAATTCAAAAAACGGGAAAACATATACGCTAATATAAAATCGAATATTCGATGCGTATAAGTGTACTGTAGCATTTTAGAAAGAGCGTAAAAAACTGAGTAGAATACATATACGATGTGTATATAACTATATAGGATAACGAAATGTAAATTATAATAACAATAGTACTATCGAATATAAAATAGATAAATTCATAAGTAAATAAATAACATATTCAAAATACGGGAAAACATATACGCTAATATAAAATCGAATATTCGATGCGTATAAGTGTACTATAGCATTTTAGAAAGAGCGTAAAAAACTGAGTAGAATACATATACGATGTGTATATAACTATATAGGATAACGAAATGTAAATTATAATAACAATAGTACTATCGAATATAAAATAGATAAATTCATAAGTAAATAAATAACATATTCAAAATACGGGAAAACATATACGCTAATATAAAATCGAATATTCGATGCGTATAAGTGTACTATAGCATTTTAGAAAGAGCGTAAAAAACTGAGTAGAATACATATACGATGTGTATATAACTATATAGGATAACGAAATGTAAATTATAATAACAATAGTACTATCGAATATAAAATAGATAAATTCATAAGTAAATAAATAACATATTCAAAATACGGGAAAACATATACGCTAATATAAAATCGAATATTCGATGCGTATAAGTGTACTATAGCATTTTAGAAAGAGCGTAAAAAACTGAGTAGAATACATATACGATGTGTATATAACTATATAGGATAACGAAATGTAAATTATAATAACAATAGTACTATCGAATATAAAATAGATAAATTCATAAGTAAATAAATAACATATTCAAAATACGGGAAAACATATACGCTAATATAAAATCGAATATTCGATGCGTATAAGTGTACTGTAGCATTTTAGAAAGAGTGTAAAAAACTGAGTAGAATACATATACGATGTGTATATAACTATATAGGATAACGAAATGTAAATTATAATAATAATAGTACTATCGAATATAAAATAGATAAATTCATAAGTAAATAAATAACAAATTCAAAAAACGGGAAAACATATACGCTAATATAAAATCGAATATTCGATGCGTATAAGTGTACTGTAGCATTTTAGAAAGAGCGTAAAAAACTGAGTAGAATACATATACGATGTGTATATAACTATATAGGATAACGAAATGTAAATTATAATAACAATAGTACTATCGAATATAAAATAGATAAATTCATAAGTAAATAAATAACATATTCAAAATACGGGAAAACATATACGCTAATATAAAATCGAATATTCGATGCGTATAAGTGTACTATAGCATTTTAGAAAGAGCGTAAAAAACTGAGTAGAATACATATACGATGTGTATATAACTATATAGGATAACGAAATGTAAATTATAAGAATAAGAGAACTATCGAAAAAATATTGTAAACTATATAAATTTCTATAAATAGTATAATATATTCAAATTTAATAACTAGTGGTATAGCGTAGTGGTACAGCTAATGACTCGTAATTAGAAGGTAACGAGTTCAAATCTAGCTGAATATATTTTTTTTAAATTCGTAATTATATATATAATATATTTTAT
>CAXHSG010000152.1:20000-22059 GCA_964019155.1 Osedax fenrisi
GCATGGCTTAATCTTTGAGACAAGCATATGACTACTGGCAGGATCAACCAGATAACTCTCAAAACTGCAATAAGAATAAATAGAATTACGATAAAACTATATAATCATGCAAAGAGTGTATCTAACTATATCGGAAATATAGTTATAAACCAACGTCAACCTATAACATCGTTGAAAACGAAAAAATAGATCGCGAACCTTGCGAAAATCTCCGCGTTCGTAAATTTAAGCGCAGCCGACACTCGAATACACGAGCCGTACGTACAAGAAATCAAGATGTAATAAAATATCTAGAAATATAAACACGTCGCGTAACGAACGAGCCAATATATACGGTTTGCGGTTAGACAATACAGAATTACCCGAAAATAATTACAGTCAACGTCTAAAAAGAATTGTTTTAATAAATAGAGCTTATCCCGAAGGCTATTTTTTACCAGTGATCTATCCATATAAGAAAAAGACCAGCAATCTTTACTCAATCGCTTGGCGACTGAGTGCGGATTACCCTCAACCAGTAAAATGCTCTACTCGAATTTTTCCATTTTTTACGATATACTCAAATAATGCTCAAAATTAAACAAACTAACTTTTTTTTGTAATTTAACATACTTGTGTATTTTTCTAAAAAAAAAATTTTTTATCTCGATTTACTTATATCAATATTTTAAATTAACAATGAAATATAATACATGTACAGGATACAAAAAAAATATATTTATTCAATTCCCATTAATTTAAAATATTTACAGATAAAATCAAAACCAGACACAAAAAAGACCAGAGAAACGTAATTTCTCTGCGGTCTTGTTCTACGCACATAATATATTCTGTAAATTTATTTATTAAAACGAAATATTGTATTATAAAATTGAATACTTAACGTACATATGTATTCTATAGCTCTATTGAAAAATCGTTTAAAACTAAGTAGAAACCATATATAATACTTGTATAACAATATAGTGTAACGAAATATAAAGTAATACAATAAGAGTACTATGAAAATAAAATTAAAAATTAAAAATATAAATAACCCACTATAATAAGACCAGTAGAAACGTTATTTCTATGCGGTATTATGTTAGGCGTATAAAATTTCTGTTAAGAAAAATTATTTATTATACTGTATCAATAAAACATATACGCTAATATAAAATCGAATATTCGATGCGTATAAGTGTACTATAGCATTTTAGAAAGAGTGTAAAAAACTGAGTAGAATACATATACGATGTGTATATAACTATATAGGATAACGAAATGTAAATTATAATAATAATAGTACTATCGAATATAAAATAGATAAATTCATAAGTAAATAAATAACAAATTCAAAAAACGGGAAAACATATACGCTAATATAAAATCGAATATTCGATGCGTATAAGTGTACTGTAGCATTTTAGAAAGAGCGTAAAAAACTGAGTAGAATACATATACGATGTGTATATAACTATATAGGATAACGAAATGTAAATTATAATAACAATAGTACTATCGAATATAAAATAGATAAATTCATAAGTAAATAAATAACATATTCAAAATACGGGAAAACATATACGCTAATATAAAATCGAATATTCGATGCGTATAAGTGTACTATAGCATTTTAGAAAGAGCGTAAAAAACTGAGTAGAATACATATACGATGTGTATATAACTATATAGGATAACGAAATGTAAATTATAATAACAATAGTACTATCGAATATAAAATAGATAAATTCATAAGTAAATAAATAACATATTCAAAATACGGGAAAACATATACGCTAATATAAAATCGAATATTCGATGCGTATAAGTGTACTATAGCATTTTAGAAAGAGCGTAAAAAACTGAGTAGAATACATATACGATGTGTATATAACTATATAGGATAACGAAATGTAAATTATAATAACAATAGTACTATCGAATATAAAATAGATAAATTCATAAGTAAATAAATAACATATTCAAAATACGGGAAAACATATACGCTAATATAAAATCGAATATTCGATGCGTATAAGTGTACTATAGCATTTTAGAAAGAGCGTAAAAAACTGAG
>CAXHSG010000155.1:5000-7500 GCA_964019155.1 Osedax fenrisi
ATGTTTTCCCGTTTTTTGAATATGTTATTTATTTACTTATGAATTTATCTATTCTATATTCGATAGTACTATTGTTATTATAATTTACATTTCGTTATCCTATATAGTTATATACACATCGTATATGTATTCTACTCAGTTTTTTACGCTCTTTCTAAAATGCTATAGTACACTTATACGCATCGAATATTCGATTTTATATTAGCGTATATGTTTTCCCGTTTTTTGAATATGTTATTTATTTACTTATGAATTTATCTATTCTATATTCGATAGTACTATTGTTATTATAATTTACATTTCGTTATCCTATATAGTTATATACACATCGTATATGTATTCTACTCAGTTTTTTACGCTCTTTCTAAAATGCTATAGTACACTTATACGCATCGAATATTCGATTTTATATTAGCGTATATGTTTTCCCGTTTTTTGAATATGTTATTTATTTACTTATGAATTTATCTATTCTATATTCGATAGTACTATTGTTATTATAATTTACATTTCGTTATCCTATATAGTTATATACACATCGTATATGTATTCTACTCAGTTTTTTACGCTCTTTCTAAAATGCTATAGTACACTTATACGCATCGAATATTCGATTTTATATTAGCGTATATGTTTTCCCGTATTTTGAATATGTTATTTATTTACTTATGAATTTATCTATTTTATATTCGATAGTACTATTGTTATTATAATTTACATTTCGTTATCCTATATAGTTATATACACATCGTATATGTATTCTACTCAGTTTTTTACGCTCTTTCTAAAATGCTATAGTACACTTATACGCATCGAATATTCGATTTTATATTAGCGTATATGTTTTCCCGTTTTTTGAATATGTTATTTATTTACTTATGAATTTATCTATTCTATATTCGATAGTACTATTGTTATTATAATTTACATTTCGTTATCCTATATAGTTATATACACATCGTATATGTATTCTACTCAGTTTTTTACGCTCTTTCTAAAATGCTATAGTACACTTATACGCATCGAATATTCGATTTTATATTAGCGTATATGTTTTCCCGTATTTTGAATATGTTATTTATTTACTTATGAATTTATCTATTTTATATTCGATAGTACTATTGTTATTATAATTTACATTTCGTTATCCTATATAGTTATATACACATCGTATATGTATTCTACTCAGTTTTTTACGCTCTTTCTAAAATGCTACAGTACACTTATACGCATCGAATATTCGATTTTATATTAGCGTATATGTTTTATTGATACAGTATAATAAATAATTTTTCTTAACAGAAATTTTATACGCCTAACATAATACCGCATAGAAATAACGTTTCTACTGGTCTTATTATAGTGGGTTATTTATATTTTTAATTTTTAATTTTATTTTCATAGTACTCTTATTGTATTACTTTATATTTCGTTACACTATATTGTTATACAAGTATTATATATGGTTTCTACTTAGTTTTAAACGATCTTTCAATAGAGCTATAGAATACATATGTACGTTAAGTATTCAATTTTATAATACAATATTTCGTTTTAATAAATAAATTTACAGAATATATTATGTGCGTAGAACAAGACCGCAGAGAAATTACGTTTCTCTGGTCTTTTTTGTGTCTGGTTTTGATTTTATCTGTAAATATTTTAAATTAATGGGAATTGAATAAATATATTTTTTTTGTATCCTGTACATGTATTATATTTCATTGTTAATTTAAAATATTGATATAAGTAAATCGAGATAAAAAATTTTTTTTTTAGAAAAATACACAAGTATGTTAAATTACAAAAAAAAGTTAGTTTGTTTAATTTTGAGCATTATTTGAGTATATCGTAAAAAATGGAAAAATTCGAGTAGAGCATTTTACTGGTTGAGGGTAATCCGCACTCAGTCGCCAAGCGATTGAGTAAAGATTGCTGGTCTTTTTCTTATATGGATAGATCACTGGTAAAAAATAGCCTTCGGGATAAGCTCTATTTATTAAAACAATTCTTTTTAGACGTTGACTGTAATTATTTTCGGGTAATTCTGTATTGTCTAACCGCAAACCGTATATATTGGCTCGTTCGTTACGCGACGTGTTTATATTTCTAGATATTTTATTACATCTTGATTTCTTGTACGTACGGCTCGTGTATTCGAGTGTCGGCTGCGCTTAAATTTACGAACGCGGAGATTTTCGCAAGGTTCGCGATCTATTTTTTCGTTTTCAACGATGTTATAGGTTGACGTTGGTCTATAACTATATTTCCGATATAGTTAGATACACTCTTTGCATGATTATATAGTTTTATCGTAATTCTATTTATTCTTATTGCAGTTTTGAGAGTTATCTGGTTGATCCTGCCAGTAGTCATATGCTTGTCTCAAAGATTAAGCCATGCATGTCTAAGTACAAACTTACACAAAGTGAAACCGCGAATGGCTCATTAAATCGGTCACTATTTATTGGATCATATGTCCTACTCGGATAACTGTAGT
>CAXHSG010000155.1:15000-17500 GCA_964019155.1 Osedax fenrisi
TTACGCTCTTTCTAAAATGCTATAGTACACTTATACGCATCGAATATTCGATTTTATATTAGCGTATATGTTTTCCCGTTTTTTGAATATGTTATTTATTTACTTATGAATTTATCTATTCTATATTCGATAGTACTATTGTTATTATAATTTACATTTCGTTATCCTATATAGTTATATACACATCGTATATGTATTCTACTCAGTTTTTTACGCTCTTTCTAAAATGCTATAGTACACTTATACGCATCGAATATTCGATTTTATATTAGCGTATATGTTTTCCCGTTTTTTGAATATGTTATTTATTTACTTATGAATTTATCTATTCTATATTCGATAGTACTATTGTTATTATAATTTACATTTCGTTATCCTATATAGTTATATACACATCGTATATGTATTCTACTCAGTTTTTTACGCTCTTTCTAAAATGCTATAGTACACTTATACGCATCGAATATTCGATTTTATATTAGCGTATATGTTTTCCCGTTTTTTGAATATGTTATTTATTTACTTATGAATTTATCTATTCTATATTCGATAGTACTATTGTTATTATAATTTACATTTCGTTATCCTATATAGTTATATACACATCGTATATGTATTCTACTCAGTTTTTTACGCTCTTTCTAAAATGCTATAGTACACTTATACGCATCGAATATTCGATTTTATATTAGCGTATATGTTTTCCCGTTTTTTGAATATGTTATTTATTTACTTATGAATTTATCTATTCTATATTCGATAGTACTATTGTTATTATAATTTACATTTCGTTATCCTATATAGTTATATACACATCGTATATGTATTCTACTCAGTTTTTTACGCTCTTTCTAAAATGCTATAGTACACTTATACGCATCGAATATTCGATTTTATATTAGCGTATATGTTTTCCCGTATTTTGAATATGTTATTTATTTACTTATGAATTTATCTATTTTATATTCGATAGTACTATTGTTATTATAATTTACATTTCGTTATCCTATATAGTTATATACACATCGTATATGTATTCTACTCAGTTTTTTACGCTCTTTCTAAAATGCTATAGTACACTTATACGCATCGAATATTCGATTTTATATTAGCGTATATGTTTTCCCGTTTTTTGAATATGTTATTTATTTACTTATGAATTTATCTATTCTATATTCGATAGTACTATTGTTATTATAATTTACATTTCGTTATCCTATATAGTTATATACACATCGTATATGTATTCTACTCAGTTTTTTACGCTCTTTCTAAAATGCTATAGTACACTTATACGCATCGAATATTCGATTTTATATTAGCGTATATGTTTTCCCGTATTTTGAATATGTTATTTATTTACTTATGAATTTATCTATTTTATATTCGATAGTACTATTGTTATTATAATTTACATTTCGTTATCCTATATAGTTATATACACATCGTATATGTATTCTACTCAGTTTTTTACGCTCTTTCTAAAATGCTACAGTACACTTATACGCATCGAATATTCGATTTTATATTAGCGTATATGTTTTATTGATACAGTATAATAAATAATTTTTCTTAACAGAAATTTTATACGCCTAACATAATACCGCATAGAAATAACGTTTCTACTGGTCTTATTATAGTGGGTTATTTATATTTTTAATTTTTAATTTTATTTTCATAGTACTCTTATTGTATTACTTTATATTTCGTTACACTATATTGTTATACAAGTATTATATATGGTTTCTACTTAGTTTTAAACGATCTTTCAATAGAGCTATAGAATACATATGTACGTTAAGTATTCAATTTTATAATACAATATTTCGTTTTAATAAATAAATTTACAGAATATATTATGTGCGTAGAACAAGACCGCAGAGAAATTACGTTTCTCTGGTCTTTTTTGTGTCTGGTTTTGATTTTATCTGTAAATATTTTAAATTAATGGGAATTGAATAAATATATTTTTTTTGTATCCTGTACATGTATTATATTTCATTGTTAATTTAAAATATTGATATAAGTAAATCGAGATAAAAAATTTTTTTTTTAGAAAAATACACAAGTATGTTAAATTACAAAAAAAAGTTAGTTTGTTTAATTTTGAGCATTATTTGAGTATATCGTAAAAAATGGAAAAATTCGAGTAGAGCATTTTACTGGTTGAGGGTAATCCGCACTCAGTCGCCAAGCGATTGAGTAAAGATTGCTGGTCTTTTTCTTATATGGATAGATCACTGGTAAAAAATAGCCTTCGGGATAAGCTCTATTTATTAAAACAATTCTTTTTAGACGTTGACTGTAATTATTTTCGGGTAATTCTGTATTGTCTAACCGCAAACCGTATATATTGGCTCGTTCGTTACGCGACGTGTTTATATTTCTAGATATTTTATTACATCTTGATTTCTTGTACGTACGGCTCGTGTATTCGAGTGTCGGCTGCGCTTAAATTTACGAACGCGGAGATTTTCGCAAGGTTCGCGATCTATTTTTT
>CAXHSG010000156.1:0-78000 GCA_964019155.1 Osedax fenrisi
GTATATAGCGATACAAGTATATAGCGATACAAGTATATAGCGATACTAGTATATAGCGATACAAGTCTAGCGATACAAGTATATAGCGATACAAGTATATAGCGATACTAGTATATAGCGATACAAGTATATAGCGATACAAGTATATAGCGATACTAGTCTAGCGATACAAGTATATAGCGATACAAGTATATAGCGATACTGGTATATAGCGATACTAGTATATAGCGATACAAGTATATAGCGATACAAGTATATAGCGATACAAGTATATAGCGATACAAGTATATAGCGATACTAGTATATAGCGATACAAGTATATAGCGATACAAGTATATAGCGATACTAGTATATAGCGATACAAGTATATAGCGATACTAGTCTAGCGATACAAGTATATAGCGATACAAGTATATAGCGATACAAGTCTAGCGATACAAGTCTAGCGATACAAGTATATAGCGATACAAGTATATAGCGATACAAGTATATAGCGATACTAGTATATAGCGATACAAGTATATAGCGATACAAGTATATAGCGATACAAGTCTAGCGATACAAGTCTAGCGATACAAGTATATAGCGATACTAGTATATAGCGATACAAGTATATAGCGATACAAGTATATAGCGATACAAGTCTAGCGATACTAGTATATAGCGATACAAGTATATAGCGATACAAGTCTAGCGATACAAGTATATAGTGATACAAGTCTAGCGATACAAGTATATAGCGATACAAGTATATAGCGATACAAGTATATAGCGATACAAGTATATAGCGATACAAGTATATAGCGATACAAGTCTAGCGATACAAGTATATAGCGATACAAGTCTAGCGATACAAGTATATAGCGATACAAGTCTAGCGATACAAGTATATAGCGATACAAGTATATAGCGATACAAGTATATAGCGATACAAGTCTAGCGATACAAGTATATAGCGATACAAGTCTAGCGATACAAGTATATAGCGATACAAGTCTAGCGATACTAGTCTAGCGATACAAGTCTATAGTGATACAAGTATATAGCGATACAAGTATATAGCGATACAAGTATATAGCGATACAAGTCTAGCGATACAAGTATATAGCGATACAAGTATATAGCGATACAAGTATATAGCGATACAAGTATATAGCGATACTAGTATATAGCGATACAAGTATATAGCGATACAAGTATATAGCGATACAAGTCTAGCGATACAAGTATATAGCGATACAAGTATATAGCGATACAAGTATATAGCGATACAAGTCTAGCGATACAAGTATATAGCGATACAAGTATATAGCGATACACGTCTAGCGATACAAGTATATAGCGATACAAGTCTAGCGATACTAGTATATAGCGATACAATTGTATATAGACTTAAGTCTAGCGATACAAGTATATAGCGATACTAGTATATAGCGATACAAGTATATAGCGATACAAGTCTATAGCGATACAAGTCTAGCGATACAAGTATATAGCGATACAAGTATATAGCGATACAAGTATATAGCGATACAAGTCTAGCGATACAAGTATATAGCGATACAAGTCTAGCGATACAAGTATATAGCGATACAAGTCTAGCGATACTAGTCTAGCGATACAAGTCTATAGCGATACAAGTATATAGCGATACAAGTCTAGCGATACAAGTATATAGCGATACAAGTATATAGCGATACAAGTATATAGCGATACAAGTCTAGCGATACAAGTATATAGCGATACAAGTCTAGCGATACAAGTCTAGCGATACAAGTATATAGCGATACAAGTCTAGCGATACAAGTATATAGCGATACTAGTCTATAGCGATACAAGTCTATAGCGATACAAGTATATAGCGATACAAGTATATAGCGATACAAGTATATAGCGATACAAGTCTAGCGATACAAGTATATAGCGATACAAGTCTAGCGATACAAGTCTAGCGATACAAGTATATAGCGATACAAGTCTAGCGATACAAGTATATAGCGATACTAGTATATAGCGATACAAGTATATAGCGATACAAGTATATAACGATACATATCTATAGCGATACAAGTCTAGCGATACAAGTATATAGCGATACAAGTCTAGCGATACAAGTATATAGCGATACTAGTATATAGCGATACAAGTATATAGCGATACAAGTCTATAGCGATACTAGTCTAGCGATACAAGTATATAGCGATACAAGTATATAGCGATACAAGTATATAGCGATACTAGTATATAGCGATACAAGTATATAGCGAAACTAGTCTAGCGATACTAGTATATAGCGATACAAGTCTAGCGATACAAGTATATAGCGATACAAGTCTAGCGATACAAGTCTAGCGATACAAGTATATAGCGATACAAGTATATAGCGATACTAGTATATAGCGATACTAGTATATAGCGATACAAGTCTAGCGATACAAGTCTAGCGATACAAGTATATAACGATACATATCTATAGCGATAAAGTTTATAGCGATACAAGTATATAGCGATACAAGTCTAGCGATACAAGTCTAGCGATACAAGTATATAGCGATACAAGTATATAGCGATACAAGTATATAGCGATACAAGTATATAGCGATACAAGTCTAGCGATACAAGTCTAGCGATACAAGTATATAACGATACATATCTATAGCGATACAAGTCTATAGCGATAAAGTTTATAGCGATACAAGTATATAGCGATACAAGTCTAGTGACTTTTCATTTTATTTTAAATTAAAATACTAAATATATCAATTGTATCAATTATGTTCTATTCATTTAAACATTAATCAATTAATTATTCTTGAAAACTTATATACATCTTTGTATTTGACCAACATTAATAATTTAATATATATCAAAAACAGATTTTGTGTATTTGTATCAAATAATCATAAATATATTTAATTATATTAAATTTATTTATATTTGTTAGTGTATTTATATTAGAATAATACATTACATAAATATTATTATTTGATTCAAACATTAACATAATTATCAAAATCAAATTTAGTGTATTTGTAGATGAATCATTAATCAGAAATGTATTTATATTATAGTATATTTGTATTTACTAGTTGTTAAATTGTTAGAAAAAGAATCAATGCTTTATTACATTATTTATTAACTTTGTACGTGTATCACGGCTCTTATAGATATGCGTCTAGTATTACTTAATCATGTGAGATGGCATCGATAGATGTATGATCATATGCCTAGCACTCGGCGTGTGTTAGTATAATGCGAGATAATAATAATAATACACAAAGTAATAGTGATAATAACATAATATCACCTCTTCCAAGAAGAAGATATATTACAGGACAAATCGGTAGGGAGTGTGCCTGTTCCTGGAGCTTCGGCGTATAGTTTCCTAAGCTGCTTATGGTTCTATAATAGCTGTGTGTGAGAGGATGGTATTATTATCAGATGGTGGTGTTGGGTAATTAGATAAATGTAGTGTTTGGGTATGAGTAGGTAATATATATATATATATATCTATAATATAGCCTATAATAGCTATGGTGGTGTAATTTTCTTGGGGTTAGTTGTAGGTGTTGATCGTATTTTATGTCTTGTACGTCATAGGATGTTTCCTGTATTGGTATGTAATCCATACTATGGGTGACATATGATTCTGGTTCGTTTCTTGGTAGCTGGGGATCATGTGAATTTGAAGGAGTCTCGAATTTGACAGATTTGAACGTTCTGTACGATGTATGAGGTTTTCTTGCGAGTGATGTCATCTGGTTAATTTATGTTTGTTTGATGTGTTTGTAGTTTCATGCGTTATGATGGTTGGATTGATGTAAGAGTAAGTGTAGAGGGCTGGGGTCATCACATTTTGAGGGTTATTTCTCTAAGATAGTAGTGCTTTAGTTATCTTATTTATGTCTGTATTTTTTATAATGTTCTTTATGGTCTGAACGTGTCTTTCTATGAATTCATTTGATGCTAGGTAGTAAGGACTGGATGTGGGTGATGTCCTATTAGTGGAAGACATATATGGTATGCCTCTGCTGTTTGGTGGTAGTTTCCAATTGCTTATTGGATGTGTCTGGAATATTTCGCATTGGTTGGAATACAAATTAAATATAATATCATGATGTCGCCTTACTTCTTTGGTGCATATGTTATGCTGGATACCTATGCTGTAGGCTTATTTACCGATATGATGATTCCTTTGGACATCATACGCTATAGTTCTATATATATATTTTAAAGTTGATTTGGACGCATTTATTCGCATGTAACAAGGGCCGTACTTATTTGTCGAGGCTTATTTGACGTGTTACGGGGAATATTCTGGTATCATTTTTGGCGGGTGGTTTTGATATAGGTGGGATTATGTCTATTGTGCATAATATTTTTATGAGGCTTATCCTTCTGCAGATGTGTCTATTATAATAGAGGGGGTTGTGGGGATTCGACTATAGTGAAGTTTATATCGTATAATATGTCATTATAATTATAACATATTAATGTTATGCCGTATACGGCTATAGGTCGCAATAGGTTTATTGTCATATGCTAAGAGTATGTATGGATAGGCGTTAGTTAAGTAGGCTTTCTAAGGTTATTGTATACCTTAAAGGATAGTACATTACTTTAAGACCCTTTATCAACTTTAAATAATATATATGTTCTATTTTTAAAGGTTATGAATAGTTTAACATACTTTAATAAAAACCTTGTATCTTGTGTCCGGGTCTGCTACATGTAAGTTTGATGTAATTTAATGGACTCATGTTTCTTGTAGTTCTTATAGTAATGTCTGCTCCTACAGACGGATTCGAAGTGGTTCGTCCTGTTACAAGCATTACATATGAGTCCGAGAGCTGCGTCCTGTAATTTATTTCGACATATAGTTTTTTGTATACAAGACTATAGTCTTAAACTATATAATTGAAACAAAATATTAATTAGTAAATAATTTAAAGTTTTATAGATATATATATATATATATATATATATATATTACTAACATTAATCAGTACATGATGCCATATTGAAACTCATCAAATAAACTGGATTGTAGGTATCCAATTCTATATAATTTAAATATATTAATAAATATATATATATATTTAATAGTTACTGATAGTTTGAGTAACATATTTATATATGAGTAATATATATATATATATATATATATATATATATATATATAAAATAGTTAGTAGATAATTAATTATGATAATAAAGTTTATATACGATTAAATAGTGATATAAAATGAACCAGATAAAACATGCATATTGGAGTATATGAATGACCGGCAAAGATCTAAATATTATTTAGCTGTAGTAAGTTTGGTGGTGGTATAACTATATGTGCGATATGTATTTTTGGAACGGCCATTTTGTTGAATTCATATGTGTAGAGATAAGGAACGCATTGTCTCTTTTTTTAAATGTTTCTAAAATACTATTTATTGAATTAAACTATTTTTTTTTATTATATAAAAAAGAAAGAAAATCTTATCTATTACATAAGAGTAAAACATATATATTTTACAAATAATAATTCTATTTTTGAATATGGGTTTAGTTATATTATGTATATACATTATTATGTATATGTTAATTATATATAGCAAAATAATTAGATCGCTTTGTACTTTTATCTAAACATTCATTTATATATGTAAACATAGCATATATTATGTCTAGTAAAATGCATTTGAAAAGTCAACAATAAATAAATTGTAAAGTAATTACATGATGCATTCAGCTAATATAAAATCAATATTACAAAATAATAGTTATTAGTTTATAATTTAAAGTTAATAATATTAAGTTTAGTATCTATATATAAATGTAATTTTTATAGAATTTATATATTAGATATAAAATATTATATAACAATATATTTTAAATATCGTGCTATAAAAGATGTTTTTTTATGTTATTTAAAAACTTATTTAATTTATAATTAATAAGTAGTATTTAAGGTAATTTGTAATTAATTGGTAATTTGTTCATAGTTACTAAATAATATATCATCAATTAATAGTACATATTACAATTTTTTTCTGATATTAACTAATTTATCCATTGAGATTCTCTTAATTGATAAATATATATATATATATTTATATACACAAAGTTAATTTACCTTACTGTGACAAGCTTTTTCGGCACTCTATGAATCGTATTCTCCGATCATTTATATCTCTCATCACATTTAGTAGAGCAACAGACATGCATACTATACCATCCATCAGCTGCTGTATATAGTTCTTTATTGGCACCCACGATACGTCATTTATGCGAGGACATTATGAGAGGAACATACTATAGGAACTAGAGGAATATAGAAATTAGAAACATATAGATAAGTATAAATATAGATAACTATATGTATTAATATATAAGTTAAATTTTTTATTTATAAATAAAATTACCTATTGGCGGACTAAGTCTTAATAGATTACTAAATAAGTCGTCAGAGATTACTTTAATAAATTAATATGAGTAATTACAACTTCCTGTTTACTTTTATAGCTAACATTAATTTAATTTCATAAATCATTTATCTGATCAATCCGACATAAAGATAATTTATCCACACTTAATACAGTATACAGCCCTGTGTATAAACATTCACTCTATATCCCACACTTATTATTTATTTATTTCATTCATTACTTCTATTCATTAAACCACATTTATATTATCATTATTTAAAAAAAAAATATTATTTTTATTTTTAAAATCACTGAATTGTTTACACTAATATTGTTTACATTCTGTTATACTGTGTACACATTTTTCTCTATTATTATGTTCTATTTATAGCTCATTATTAATCACTGAATTAAACAAACACAAATTCCTAGAAATAATAAATTAGTTACATTGCTAGTCATAAACTATATAATGGACAATACCACTGCATCATGTAATCACTGTAAATCTAGTTTAAATAATACAGAAACTGACTTTGTTAAATGTTATAGGTGTCATACACATGTACACTATAACTGCCTAAAAGATAATAATTCTTTAACATTTAAATGGAATAATCGCAACAACCCTCCCAATTATGCTATCCAACTCATGCGTTCACCTTCATTCTTATATATATGTCCCAAATGTATTACACTTAATAACACACTGTCACCACCACTTCACATAGCAACACAAGTATCACTACAACCTAATAACGATATAAACATAGATGAACCAATTTCCCAAACCAACACTTTAAATCATATTATAGACAGCATTTCTATCATAAAAGATCAACAAATTTACAACACTAAGATCATAAAAGAACTTATTAAATTAAATAAGACCAAACCCATTCAACCGTCGCCCTCTAGATCAATCACTTCAATTAAATGTCCACTGAATAAACATATTCCTCCCCTACTCTCCCTAACGATTTCTAAACCTAGACAACATGTTATAAATAATTTAAACCAATCTCACAACATTATAACTCCAAACACATACTCTAAACCTCTAACATATACAACATCACCCATATCAAAGTCGGCCTTCCCCAGTCCGATAATCCTATTTGCCATAAAAAACAATCTCATATACAACTCGAAAATCAAATACGTATTCGTAAAACAAACAATTACAAATTACGTCACTACCACAACAATACAGTTAATTGGAAAACATCTCCCTTAACCCCATCCCTTTCTGTTATTAAGCACTGGAGCAAACTCTTCAACAATCGCACATGCATTAACATGCGACAAGCAGAATCTAATAATCCGATACATTCATCCAAACATACTGACTCCACTAATCATACTCAACATAATAACTTACTATCTGTATATCATAAGTGTAATGAAGATTTAAATACTATTAGTACTCACTCTACACAAACCATCCCATCACCAACTCCTACTCCGTGTCCACCAATTGTGAATCCTTCCCCACTCCCCTCACAATGACACTCAATTCCAAAAGTCCACACAAATAAAAACATGCTTTGCAAAACCACTTCCACAAATCTGACCATTCACACACTGCAATCCCGATCTACACCTTTAACTCCATTGTCTCCATCTTCCTCAGAACGCCATAACTACCTAATGAAATCTGCATTATTAAACACCTGCTCCATCCGTAACAAGATTCCACTTATCCTAGAACTTGCTACAGAACATGACCTTGATCTTATATTCATCACCGAAACATGGATTATGCGTGATGACATACCCCTTATATCATCTCTGAATACTGGCCCTTACTCTTTTTCTCATTTGCCTAGACGTAATACTCATAATTATGGAGGAGGTATTGGCATTATCTATAAATCCTCCCTTCATGTATCCCCTCTACGGACCATAATAATGATCACTCTGAGGCGTTTACCTGTTCTATTAGTCCCCCACACTCCAAGACTTTTAATATATCACTTTTTTACCGACCCCCCTCTTCCTCAATCCCTTTATTCCTCTCTGAGTTTTATTCATTTACCCATCTAATGTCTGAATCTAACATCATTATAGGTGATTTTAATATTGCTACTAACCTATCAACTAATCATTCTAAATCTCTACTCAATATACTGTCATCCTCCAATCTTAAACTTCATAATACTTACCCCACACACAAATATGGTAATACACTCGATCTCCTCATTTCCCATAAGTCATCCAACTTGATTTGTTCTCACTCTGTTGGCCCTTGTATTTCTGATCATCACATTATATATTTTACCCTCCAATCCCTTAAACCTCCCCACACCACTATCACTCGTTCTTTCCGCAAAACGAAAATCATCAACACTCACGATTTCATCAGAGACTTCCTATCCCTCCCACATAACTCACCCGATGAATTATTTACCACTCTTTCAACTACCCTCGATTCCCACGCTCCAATAATTATTAAAAAATCAATCCTTAGACTTGACACTTCCTGGTATACCCTCGCACTCCTAAAACAAAAGCGTAAATTGCGTACACTTGAAAAGAAATTGATTACATCAAAATCTGAATCTATACTCGCGCTTTATAAACTGATCAAGTCCAAACATAGACTTGATCTCCTAATTGCAAAATCGCTTCATGTTACTGCCTCTCTGGAATCATGCTCATCTGATCAAAAGAAAACGTTCACCATTTGTTCGAAACTCCTTGGGAGAAATAAAAAGAAAACTTTACCCGACTTTCCACCAGACACCTTATCATCAACATTTGATGACCATTTCCATCATAAGCTTACAAGTACTCTCAGCAATCCTCCACGATATACCACTTTAATAACCCCCACCATGCCAACTCACTCACTTAATATATTTTCAGTCCCTTCCATGTTAGACATAGGCACACTTCTTAAAGCAACTAAAAGTTCATCTCCTCTTGACCCTATTCCTCTTTCCCTTTTACACGAAATCACTGAATCCCTCACTATCCCTCTCAATAATATATTCTGTGAATCCCTCGAATCCGGTACGTTTCCAACATCCTATAAACATGCACTCATTACACCCCTCCTTAAGAAGCCAAACCTTGACCCTCAGAGCCTCAACAATTATCGTCCAATCTCAAACCTGTCGATATTTTCCAAAACTTTGGAACGAATCGTCGCGAAACAACTAACGTCTT
Organism: Osedax fenrisi; assembly: GCA_964019155.1. NCBI lineage: Eukaryota > Metazoa > Annelida > Polychaeta > Sabellida > Siboglinidae > Osedax > Osedax fenrisi. The sequence goes on from CAXHSG010000156.1 coordinate 9,591, forward strand.
ATTTAATATCACACAAAATCCCTCATATCATCCAAAGTTCATATCTTCCTTCCAAATCAACAGAAACCGCACTAGCGAAGATATCTAGCGATATTCTCACTAACCTTGATAACAAAAATGGCACAATACTCGCACTACTTGATCTCTCCTCTGCGTTTGACACTATTGACCACACGATTCTCATACACCGTCTTACATCTATAGGTATCACCGGTACTGCACACAAATGGCTATCCTCATTCATAACCAACCGAACTTCCTCAGTTTTAGTTCACTCAACCCGTTCATCTTCCCGTCTTGTTACACACGGTGTTCCCCAAGGATCAGTCCTTGGACCAATACTCTTTAACATTTACATCATTCCCCTTCTCCACCTTATCTCGAATTCTCCAGTTAGTTTCCACACATATGCAGACGACATCCAACTTTATGTAAAATGTACAGAAAACGTTAATTTTGCACCTGACATCCTTTCCTCTACTATTACCACCATTCATAACTGGCTCACAATAAACTCCCTCGTCTTTAACCCAATTAAAACCGAGGCTATATTCCTTCACCTTCCACTCCGAAGTAAAACTTTACCAACTCCCCCTCCAATTAACATTAATGGACAGCTCAACACTTACTCAACCCACGTCAAAAATCTTGGTGTTATATTTGACAATACTTTTAATTTTTACAGACAACTGTCCCACATAACAAAACTATTAAACTATCAACTACATTCACTACGCCTTATTCGTCATTCAATATCAATATCCACCGCTACTATTATAGCTTCTGCTTACATCCTACCTCTATTCGACTACTGCAATTTTATTCTTTACAACACCCCCTCATCGTATATTACTAAACTCCAAATTCTTCAAAATTCTTTAGTTAGGTGTATATTCAACATACCAAAATACTCCCATACGCATATATCTCCATTCCTAGTTAAACTCCACTGGCTACCTGTACGCCATAGAATCCTATATAAAACTCTTCTACTGGCTCATAAAGCAATCCACCATGACTCTCCTGACTACCTAGCATCCCTACTCAAACTTAAATTACCAACTAGTACCACTACACACTCCACCAATACGTTTTTACTTCAACTTCCTCCTAAACACTACTTACATTCAACCAACACTCGCGCCTAGGCAATATCCGTCCCATACTCCTGGAACACTCTCCCCACATCCATCCGTACTACACCATCAACTCCCAACTTCAAGAAACTAATGAAAACCTACCTATTTAATATGAAACATTAACTTAATATATATATATGGACGGCCGATTGCTTTATAAGCACAGTTTAGCAGTCCGAAAACCGAAAAATGTAAAAAAAAAAAAAAAAAAAAAAAATGTAATGTAATTAAGAATTAAGTAATATCACACGAGGTAATTTCGTACGACTTATTAGTAACCTCGTACGACTTGTAAAATTAAGTGTTTTCATAATTCTACAATTTTTATTCTCATATTTATATTTAATCATTAATTATTGATGGAAAATATAATATATACAAATATGTATATAAATAATAAATCTAGATTAGAAATTAAAATAATTTAAGATAACTATAATGTTAAATTTATAAATAATACTTTTAGAATAGACGTACTAGATTACATAGTCCGAAATGACCTCGTACAAGATTAATTGTAGATACGTTTTTTTTATAGATAAGTTAAATTGGTTTTATAAATAAAATTACTTATTGACGAAATAAGTCATAATAGATTACTAAAAAAGTCGTCAGAGATTACTTTAATACATTTATATGAGTAATTAAGAATTAAATTAATATCGCACGAGGTAATTAGAATGTACACAATGTTAACGTACGACTTATTAGTACCCTCGTACGACTTGTAAAACTAAGTATTTTCATAATTATAGAATTATACTAATATTTATATTTAATTATTAATTACTGATGGAAAATATAATATATATATATATATATATGTATATAAATGATGACTATAGAGTCGAAATTAAAATAATCTAAGATAACTATAATATTAAATTCATAAATAATACTTTTAGAATACATTTAATAATACGTGCTAGATTATATAGTCCGAAATGTACTCATACAAGATTACTTTCTACCGTAATTAATACTAAACATGTTATTAAAATATAAGTTATAACTCATATTATAATTATGATGTATACATATTAATTATTAAACACTATATGATTATACAGATAATAATATACTAAACATAATAATATAATTATAATTTTAACACTAAATGAATACGATTTTATTAATTTTATAGTTAATAAATTATCATATTTAAAATTATACTATAATAAATTATTATAAAATAATTATCAACAATTATTTATACATTACAAAACAAGTAATATTATAGTAAATATATTATGTGTATTAATAATACTATTATATTATGAATTTTTATTATATATAATGATAAGTAAATAAATATTAAGAATGTAAATTGAGCATTACTGTAATGATTACATCATTTATTTAATTAATATAAATTAATTTAATAAATGTTTATCTAGTTGACAATATTATAAATTGAACCATAATAGATGTTATACAATTATCAATAATAATTTTTATAATATAATATTATACACAACATTTAAAATATGTCAAGTGAGCATATTTTAGATTTAGAGTTTAAAATCGCGTTTATTGTATTTTTATGGTGTTTATTAGTTATGTTTATTTGCACATAATATGTTAATTAACTCAAATCTACTGATAACCCCACGAGTATTTAAATGTAACACTGTTACTCGAGTAATCAAAATAAAGAGTTTCCATATTGTATTCACCATACTATTATTATAACTTTAATATTCACAATTATTTATTATAAATTAAATTATTGTATTAATAATTATTACGAAAAATAAATTTAATAATATAAAGCTGATTTAAAAACACATGTTATATTCAATTATTGAATATTTCAAATTGTATTTTTAAAATAATTTAAAATATAGGGTTAAATAATATTAAAAATGTTGTATATAATTAACTGTTAATTCTATTAACTATTCAATTTACGATTTAATTTATAAATATATTATTTAAAAATATAATATTAATAACAACACTAACATATTATGTTCTGTAGTACTTGTTCGATGTTAAATAAATTGATAAAATAAACTTTTTATTACAAAAAGAATATTTATTGTATATTTATTTATATCAAAGATACTAATAAATGCGCATGCGTATTTATTAATCTCATTATTATAGGATACCAGATATTAAAATATAGAATATTATTCATCATATTATATATATATATATATATATATATATATATATATATATATATATATATATATGTATATATATCATACATATATGTATACCCAATAGCTGATTATATGCAATCTTAATTGTATTCATATTCGTGATTAGTATACATGAATAAAATTGAATGTTATTCCCGTATATTTTGCTATGATTTTTTTAGGTTGACAATTATTTTGTATATTTGTCATTAATGATATTTTATAAAACCAAATATGGAACATTATATTATATATATTAATTAAGTATAATATACAATTTCAAATTGATATCTATTGTTAAAAAAAGGTATGCCCATTAGGTATATTTTTGATTGTCAGCCGTTCCCGTATATATATACGGGAACGGTATATATATAATGACTACATATATATATATATATATATATATAGGGGCGTCACAGGATAAAAAAAAATGGGGGGGATATTTTCAAATAAAATGTATGACATTATTTATTTAAATATGGATCTTCTCCATTCTGATTTCATAATAAATGTATGCATTATACTATCATCATCAACTTCATTCAATAGTTCTTTGTGAACATAACATAACAGTATATTATGTAGTCGTTAGCTAGATATTGTATTTCTCAGCCAAGTCTTCAATCTTCCGTCTTAGACCGCTGAACGAACGACGACGTCATTCGTCGAACGTTCAAATGTTACTAAACTAACAGGTTTGCATATAAGAATACGAATAAGTTTAATAATATTAGGAAACAATAATTTTAAATTATCATAACGATTACAATAATCGATACATTCGCTTATATTAGTAAAGTTATTGCTTTGGAATAATGATTTTTTTTTCTGAAAAAGCTCAACATTATCAAGTTTTGGATATTTTTCAATCTAAAATAATATCATTAATAAATATCAATTTAATTTATTATATATAATTGTATTATAATATAATATAATATATATAGGTATAATATACTATATATACTATTCTATTATTAACTAGGTACATTTAGTTATAAATATAATTTTATATTAGAGTATATTTACCTATATATTTACTAAATTGAAATACAATTATAATATAAATGTATACTATATATAGTATACATTTATATTATAATTGTATTTCAATTTAGTAAATATATTATATACTATAGTAGCTTATAAGTAGCTTATAAGCTAAACTAGAAAGTTCTACCGTGGTTTCCACGTTTATGATGTTAATATATTTGATTATAAATATAATTTGATCTTAATTATAATTAGTATACTAATTTATTATAGTTTAAATGCGTATATTAACTTCTTGTATATTGTTGTTATCAGTAAAAAAACTGTCATGCAATAAATAATACGAAGATATGTCAACATTATTTTTAGAAAATCTGTTTGATATCATGAGAATGGCTATAGCCATATATATATGATATACTTCAGAGTATTTAATTCTGTAATTTAATGTAATACTTAATATTTATATATTTATAATATTAATATCATATATATATATATATATATATATATATATATATATATAATATCCTAGTTAGACCAATATATCTCTAGGTAGACATACAGGTCATCATTATACACATAGGACCTATGTCATAGGTCCCTAGGTAGATATATAGGTCATAGGTAGACATATATGAAATAGTTAGACCTATCGATTCCTATAGGAATACCTAAAGGTATACACATATGTCCCTATGTAGATATATATGTCCCTATATAGACATAGGTGTACCTAGGTAGATATATATATATATCCTATATAGACATATATGTACTATATAGACATATAGGTCATAGTTAGACCCACAGGTCTCTAGGTAGACATATAGGTCCTAGTTAGATAAATGGGTCCCTATATATACATATAGGTATCTAAGTAGATATATAGGTCCTATGGAAGACATATAGGTCCTAGTTAGACCCATATGTCTCTAGGTAGACATATAGGTCTCAGGTAGACATATAGATCCTAGTAAGATCCATATGTATTTAGGTAGACATATAGGCCATAGTTAGACCCAAAAGTCCATAAGTATATATAGGTCATAGGTAGACATATATGTCCTTATATAGACATATAGGTCATAGTTATATATATATATATATATATATATATATATAGGTTCCTAGGTAGATATATATGTCCTAGTTAGACCAATAGGTCCCTGTGTATACATATAGGTATATAAGTAGACATATATATCCCATGGAAGACATATATTCCATAGGAAGAAATATTGGTCCTAGGTAGACCCATAGGCCCCTAGGTAGATATATAGGTTCATAGGTACACATATTAGTTATACTTAGACCTATAGGTCCCTACCTATAGGTATATATATATATATATATGTCCTAGATAGACATATTTAGGTCTTAGTTAGACCCACATGTATCCAGGTAGACATATAGGTCTTAGGTAGAAATATGTGTACTAGGTATTACTATATGTATATATTTAGACATATATATATATATATATATATATATATATATATATATATATGACCTATATATAAGACCTATATGTCAATAGGTAGACATATAAGTATAATTAAATATTTTAATTGTACGAAATATATATTATTATTTTCTTATATTTTTACTTGATCATGCATCATTTTATTTGTATAAATAGTTTCATTTTATAGTTATATTTATTATATCTATGTATTTTTGTCTTGTTCATTATCTTGTAGTATTATGTTCACCAACAAATTCCATAAAGAAGTTGATGGAAGTTACTAAACCAACCAGGTAACAGGTAACAATTAACTTACGAGGAATGGTAACACATATGATAAGTGCCAATAAAGCCTATTATCATCAAATGTATAACAAAAGTATAACAATTCCTATTTAATATATTTAATAATTTAATTCATAAATATATTTAAATATATCATTATTTGTATTAATACAAAACTAACATAATTATTAGTTATACGTTGATGCTATATTACGTCAAATTGGCGTCAATGGGTTAGCTGTCAACGCTGACCTGATGGTTAGAATTTGACGCCAACATTATTACACTCGATTTTTTTGAACATATTAAATATATAAACTTGTTAACAAATTAATATCACGTTATATTACATAATATAAAAATAAGAAAGTAGTGCTAAATAATTGAATTCATTTTCAATAAAAACCAAATATTATTTACATGGCGTCAAATTGGCGTCAATTGGTAAGCTGACAACGCTGACCTGATGGTAAGCTGTCAACGCTGACCTGATGGTTAGAATTTGACGCCAACATTAGTACACTCGATTTAATTGAACATATTAAATATATAAACTTGTTAAATTATTTATATCACATTTTATTACATAATATACAAATATGTAAGTAGTGATAAATAATTTAATTTATTTACAATAAAAAAAAAATATTATTTAAATATTATTTACAATGCGCAAATTGGCGTCAACTGGTATTCATTTGACGCTAATTGGAGTCACTTGGTACCCTGTTGATTCCATATTGAATCAACTGGTAAGCGTTGACCGTTTTACTATTGATCGGTCTGTTTACTGGGTAGCCACTGATATTCCAACAGCGTGAGCTATCAGATTTCCACGATGGGCCCCACAATGTGTATAATATGCTAAAATCTGTTGTTTTTGTATTAATGTCTTAACACCTTTATATTTTCCGGACATATTAGATGCCCCGTCATATGACTGTCCACGTAAGTTTTCTATTGGTAGATTATGTTAATTCAAACAATTTAATAATAATGATGACATACATTCTCTTGTTGTTTTTTCAACATTATAGATACCTGTAGACAATATATTATTATTTAATAGGGTAGAATGAATATAAATATATATATATATATATATATAAATAAATTATATTATTACATATAGTTATATTAATTAATTTAATTCAACTTACCGATTAATACTTCATTTGCATTAAGTTTGTCATCTACCTATCTAATACAAATAACTTCTTGTTCCTGACCAGAAATATATTGCGTACAATCACACATAACGTTATAGGGTCAATGTATATTTTTCAATACATTCTTTTTAATATTATTAGCACATATAGCTATAATTTCATTCTCCACAATACACGTATTGTGGGGGATTAGAGTTTTTCGATTTTTTGCCATTATATGTAATTCACTTTGAGTGATCTGAAAAACGAGAATATGCTCTTCCAATTTAGATAACCTTTATTTATAAATGCCAAGTCAGTACATTTCTACTAGTGCAAATTTATTCCGTTGATTTTATATATAATAATAATAATAATCAGATTGGTTCGTCGTAATAAACGAGAATGAACCCAGGTAGAAATAGAAGTTCACTTAACTTATCGAGATATCTACCTGTCAGCAAAAGGAATGGAAAAAAAACAAACAGTAATAACATTTACAAAGATAAAATAAAATTGGAAAATAAAAGCAAAATATAAATATAAAGTAAAATTTTAAATATTAAAATAGTTAAAATACAAATAAATATTATATATAAATAATAATAAAATTATAATAATAAATAAAAATAACAATAAAACAAGACGTGTACAAATAAAGAGGGAAAAACAACACATAGTTCATAAAACGACCACAACGAACGAATAGTATAAGGCTACCAACTTTCAGTAAGGATGTGCCAAGTCCTTAATACCTTGAGATGATCCCCGTCACAATCATACTGGTAAACTTAGTACTCGGCATATAATACACCACCGCACGCTACAATCAATATACAAAAAACACGAAATTCTTCCTCTTTATAAATTAAAAAATATAAAAAATATAATATAAATAATAAAATAATAATAAACAGTTAATAAAAATAATAAATAGTAATGAAAAAATAAATCTTATAAATACAATTACAATAAAATATATACAAGAAATAATAATAATAATAATAATAATAATAATAATAACAATAATAACAATAATAATAATAATAATAATAATAATAATATTAATAATAGTAGGTAACTCGTAATACAAATTTAATCAAATAATAATAAGAATAATAATAAACAATACATTTAAAAACAAATAATAATACAATTGTTAAAATATATAAATATTGTAAAAAAATAATTTAATTATAAAACTATTCCAATTACTGAATTTCATCATTTGATAAACAATATATATAAAATGACTAAAAATAAATAAATAAATAATACTTTAATAGTGACCAATAATTTTTTTTTTAAAACATTTAAAAACTTTTTCAAATGGTTAGTGGTTTTTATATCAATAGATAGTGAATTCCATAACAAAGGACCTTTATAACCAATACATAATTTATCATAACAACGTGATATATTGGGAACAACGAATTCATTAGTTGACCTTAGAGAATATATTGTATTTTTTTTATTAAATAACTTAATAATTTGTGGATGTATATTATTATTGTACCAAGCTTTATACATGTATTTGTAAATATTTAAATCAATAATATCATTAAATTTGAGAATACGTTTATGTATATAAATATGGTCAATATTTGTTCTATTATATAGATAATAAATTGATCTTAGACATCTATTTTGTAATATAATAATACATTTAATATTACTAAAATACGTATTACCCCAGAATATTGAGCAATAATTCAAATGACTATGGAATAAAGAGTAATATATGTTCATAAGGGATTCTCTATTCAATTTAGATTTTAATCTATTTATTAAAGAGATACATCGATTGAGTTTGTTTTTAATATTATGAATCTGTTTTTTCCAATTGAGATTTTCATCTAAAAATATACCCAAAAATAAAATATAAGATGATTGCTTTATAATTAAGTCATTAATTTTTATATTTAATTTATGTTTAATTCGTGACCTATGAAATAACATGAAATTAGTCTTATCAATATTTAGTTGTAATCTGTTATTATTAAGCCATTCATGAATATAAACTAAAGTGTCATTAATAATATTTTCAAGGTCTTGTATATTTTTATTAGAGAATGCAATAGTTGTATCATCTGCAAAAAGTGTAAAATGACAAGGATTTTGTATATTTGATAAATCATTAATAAATAATAAAAATAAGATAGGTCCCAACACCGAACCATGTGGAACACCATATTGTATAGGCAAGGTAGAAAATATAGATGAATTAAAGTGTACATATTGATTTCTATTAGTTAGGTAACTCTTAATAAAATCACCGCTTAAACCTCTAAAACCATATAAATATAATTTTTCAAGTAAAATGTAGTGATCAAGTGAATCAAATGCTTTTTTAATATCAATAGAGACTGCCGCGCAATGTTTATCATTATTAGTTTGTAAATAACCAATAAAATCAAGAAGTGCATCACAAGTTGAAGTAGATTCTTTGATACCAAATTGACACATATTTAAAATTTTATTTTTATTCAAAAAACTTAAAATTCTTATTATTATTAATTTCTCAAAATTTTTAGAGAATTGGGATGTAATAGAAATCGGACGATAATTTGAATAATCACATCGATTATGCTTCTTATATATAACAATTACCTTCGAGGTTTTTAATATATCAGGAAATATACCTGAATTTATAGAAAGGTTAAATAAATACATAATAATGTGACTAATAGATGTAATTATTCTTCGTAGTAAATATAGGTTAAATCCATAAGAATCATTACTAAATTTGTATATATATATATATATATATATATATATATATATATATATATATATATATATATATATATATATATATATTAAACTTATATAATATTTAATATAAGGATAATAAACAATATGAAGAAAGTCTTTATAGAGTAATATATATAGTAATATACAGGGGCGGATACAGGACTTTTTCAAGGGGGGGGCTGACATTCAAATAAAAGTATATTTTTAAAATAAGACATATTTACTATGATAATATTCAATTGATATATAAATTAAATACTATATTAAATTAAATAGAATAATATTTTATATTTTATTGAATAAAAACTATTAATCCAATATATTAATCAATTGCATTATTCTTGAATAACGTATTTCAAATTTGGAAATAATATAATCACAATCGATCTCTATGTCTTTATGTATATATAAAGAAATTCTTTTTAGTTGATCTTCACACATAATCGAAGGTAAATATGTATTTATTATTCTTAATCGGTTAAATGAACGTTCACATTCACATAAGGTAACTGGAGTAGTAGCCATCAATAAAAGCATTTCATAGATATTAGAAAAAAATGTATAGGTATACCTATATACCTATAATAATATATATAAATTATAAATTATTTAATAATTTCAATTTACCTTGCCATGTTATCGAGTATTTAAGTACTGGTCGTAACAATATGTATTGTATTAGGTATACCTATATTTATAGATATTTATTTTCTGTCCATTTAACTTCCGAACAAATCAATTCGGTTTGTATTAAATGTATCTTTGGTAAATCATCTTTTACTAATTCATAAAACTTTAATATATTTTCTTTTCATGAATCCTTGTTTTCATTCATTACTTTTGGAATTAATAATGCTCCAAGAGATATATACAATATGTATATATTGGATCCTTCTTTCATCTCCATTATCAAATGATCCAAGAATGGAATATATATTACTTTTTTTTAAATACTCTTCAGATGATGAAGCAGGTGTCTTTATTTAACATTGGTAAAGAAATTCATTCATTTGAATATGATACTAAATGTGACGCTTCTTCATTCCATTCTAAGTGTACTTCATCAATATTATCTCTACAAACTTGTATCCCTTTAATTACACTTTGAATATCATGATTTGCCTTATATGCGTCTATTGACCTACCCTGGAGAGCATTTGTTAAATTTTCTATGAAATTAATTGAATTATTACTTACAATTAATGACATACTAAATTGAGTATTAATCATAGAATTGTAAAGACCGTTAGCTTTTGTTATACTTTCTGAATTCCATGTTTTATCTTCATATATTTCTAACATTTTTCAAGTATTGCTTGATACAGTTTGATAAATACTCGCAAAGCATCATGTCTGGAAACCGATCTCGTTTTACTTTAACTAATTTCTTTTTAGAAGATTCAACACAAATTTGTGTAAAATTTTCTTCTAATAAATCTTGCCTCTTTTCAGAATATTTAAAAAATATGCAGATTTCTAACAATATGCTTACCATATTTTGAATTAACGACATTTTGCATTCATATACTATTGATATATTTAATACATGTGATCTTATCGTAATACATGTGAACATGTGTAGAGTTAGTGTTCTTATTCAGAATTATAGTTGACGCTCCTTTTATTTTTCCAGATATATTTCCTGCTCCATAGTATCCTTACCCTCTTAAATGTTCAATATTTAATTCAGATTTAGTTAGTGTATCCATAATCAAGTTAGCTTTACTTTCTCCACTAAGATGTTCACATCCTAATATTTTAACTTTAAAAACATTTTCTATCAAGTTAACTACAATTTTAGTGGGAAACCACTTTACTTTCCGGCAACTTGCCTGAAATATAATAAATTTATAGGAGTATTCCATTACAACTTGATATACTCATTTTTTAAAGTTACAATATTTCAAGTAAGTTGCCGGAAAATCTTATATACAAGTATAGTGGGATACCCCTTTAATATTGATTTAAATTTTTCTCTGTTGCATTAAATTTACTTAGATATGTTATTGTTGAATTGCATTATAGCTGATTACAGCATGCTTCTTATTTTCTATCACTGCAATAAAACGAGAATTTTCTTCCAAAGAGTTATTGTGGTAAATATATCAACTATAATTGATTCAAATTTTCTTAAATCTGCAATCGAATCTTTAAACTTAATCATGGACGAAGTGACACATTTTCCAACTTGATTGTGATTAATTTTTAAATGAAAAATACATGGTATATACAATCGGCCATTTAAAGATTCACCCTACCTATAATTGATATTGAATGTTTTGCTGATTTAACCATATTATCTATTTTTAAATCATATATTTTACAATCATGAGGGGGGGGGGGGCTAGAGCCCCCCTAGCCCCCCCTGTATCCACCCCTGATATATATATATATGTACATGTCCCCTCCCCACTTTTAAAAGTGGGGAGGGGACATGTACCCCCCATCCCCCCTTATATGACGCCCCTATATATATATATATATATATATATATATATATATATATATATATATATATATATATATATATATATATATATATATATATATATATATATTTATTTTATAGTTTTTAATTATTATATTTAATAATTAATAGTATACAAATTAATGAAATGAACATGTTTATCTATTATCTGTGATATATCTCCCGCTTACACTATTCACCACGTGATCAATAGAAAGTAACCATGGTTACGGACGTGTATCCATGTCTTTTGTAATTAATTAATATTACATAATATTGATATTAATAATACTTTATTTATCATATATTATATATTTTTTACATTAAAATTAAACACATTATGTAAGATTAATTAATATATATTTAAATATATATATATATATACATTAATTATATTTATCAGTTTCAATGTAATCCTATATTTAAAAATAAGACTGTCAGTCTATAGGTTATTATTAGCTAACCTAAATGAAATGATGATGATGACGATGACATCATTTGATTAATCACGTGATCGTATTTAGCACGCCCACCACTTAATTAATCCTCAGTGGCTTCTCGAGAAAGGTTAATTAAATCGTATCCTAAACAGTGGCCTGTGATTGGTCGGTTCGCAAACGACGTAACGCCCGCCCTAGAAATATGATTGGCATGTGCCGCCGTTGCGTGCAGTTAATTTTTATAATCTAAAGTGTTTGCTGAATATGTCCAGGTATGTGTACCGCACGTTTAATTATAGCTATAATCATGTATCGTTTAGGATAACTATATAACTAATCTATTATATAACTGATGTATCATATTATGTAAATAATATATAATATTTAACTACTTATTATAAATATAATTTAAATATTTATTATAAATCTGTTGTTATTTATAAATTAGATATATCAATATAAATAATTCATATTATCATAATTTATAAATATGTGTATATATATATATATATATATATATATATATATATATATATATATATATATATACATATAAAGGTTATTCATATTTGAATTATTATAAATATATATATATATATATATATATATATATATATATACATATATATTTCTATTTGAAAACATATTTTGTATGTGTATACATATTCGTATATTATAATATACGATGTATACATGTGAAATAATACATCATTATATCTATACATTTAACCATAGAAAACATTGTGTGTTATTAATTTTGAAATATTATACGATAAGTATAGTCTATAGACTAAATATGTATCGTGATTTATAAATTTATAAATTATACATAATAATAACATAATTATCTATTTCCATTATATTTTATATATCTATATCATTAGATATGTATTATTGTATACATGTATAATTGCTATATATTATTATAAGTGCACTTATAAGCATGAATAATTAAATTCAGAGAATTCACTATAATTAATTTATTATTATGACAATATTATTATCACTAAACATCAATTTATGTAATATACTATTTGTATACAATATAATATATTATATGTTATATATAATATATTATACAATAGATTATTTATGATTTATAATATAATTATAATAATTATTATTATTTATTAATCTATCAATCGTATTAAAAATCATACTATTCATTTATAAATAATATAGTATTATATTATTATATATATATAATTATATTATTGTAATATATAATACATTTACAATATAAAAATACAATAATATATAATAATTTAATAAATATTTGAATAATATAATCGTCTAAATAGATTAGTAAAATTAGCTCTAATATATTGATTTATTGTGAATTATCTTAATTTTATATATTATTATATTATCATATTATTATATATTATAGTAAATATGATATATAATATATGTTATACATTTCGCTTATAAAGATATAAATTATTACATTTATAAATTAATAATTTTATAGAATACAAATATATTAGTAATATATTACAATATAATTATATAAATAAATATTCTGATACAACATAATATCTTTACCTTAAATTATGCATTTTATGTTTTATATATTATATAAATATATAAATATATATATATATATATATATATATATATATATATATATTAGATACATTTGTTTGATAATTATGATACTTTTTTTTCGACATATAAATATATATATATATATATATATATATTTATATATATATATATATTAATTTATAAACAATTTATATACATGTATATATATGTACATATGTATATGTATATGTACATATATGTATAAAGATTATGTGTAATATACACACATACATACATACAAATACACGCAGGCGCATAGATTTACAGACGAACATGACATTACAAGAAACCAAGAAATCGAAATGTAAATCTTTCTTCATCGATGATATTCTATTAGGTTATTATATAATAATTACGTAATAATTATAGCTAAATTATTACGTAATATGTATGTAGTATTAATAAAGGAAATATATTATATAATGATTCAATTATATATATATATATATATATATATATATGTGTGCTATGTGCTATATGACATATTATATATTATTACCATATATTCTGTAGAATTATATATAATGTAGAACATATTACATAACACGTAATATAAAACGTATATAGTGTATACATAATATATATTACATATATGTAATACGCATATACGCCTATATATCACTATAGGGGCGTCGGAAGGGGGGGGCGGGGGGTATCGGACCCCCCCATTCAAAAATATGGGGGGGGCTAAGTATGTTTTGCCCCCCCCATGAAATATGTATTAATAAATGTTATATATATATATATTAAATGTAGTATATTGTCTTTGTTAATACAATTTTTTTCTAAAGAATGTTACCAAACATATAGGGGGGGCTAAGTATTGTTTGCCCCCCCCCCCATCCATGAAATATGATAATATTCATAAGAGAATCTCTGAGAGCTACTTGTTAATCGGTGATATTAAGAATGAAATTATTCAACTATATAAATCTGAATTATTAAATATTTGATTGAAAGATATTAATGTGACTTTATCAATTCAATGTGATGGAATTCAAGATATACTAGGAAGTGAGCAGGACATTTTGGTGGTTCCTTATTTGATATAAAAACTATAAATTGGAAATAGGAATATGCAATATGACTGAGGATACAACTTAGAAAATATAGCAAATTTAATGTTACCTGGACTTTAACATCTTAACTTGCCTATTTATAAATTAAGAGGACAGTCATATGACGCATATTAGCTAATATTAACATATATGTGTCTGGTCAATATAATTTTATAAATACTATAATAATGAATAGACAGCATTTACATTGTGATAAACAATATGGAGCTCATCGCATAAACTTAATAGCATAATCATTGGATAATAATATAAATATAAGAAAAGCCTTGAGAGTGGTTTATGATTTGGGATTATTATATGAACAAACTATCAAATTACGGATTGTATATAATACTAATAATAACAAAACAAATACATTTACACCATTATGCCCAACAAGATGGACTGCGAAATCATGTATTAAAACAACATTATATCAATATAGTGGTATAATCGATGCACTGAAATAATATAAAAAATTATATTATATTACCAATGACCACAAATATATTGCAAATTTATTATTAAAAAATATGAATAAGTCAAATATTTGTTATATGAATATTTCAAGTTTCAGGTTTCGAGTATTTCAAGGTGAAAGCTTTCATGATACCAACAAATACTATTGAAGGTAACATTTATAAAAAATATACTTGAAAGCATATATGATTATAATTATATAATCATAATAATACTCAATAATAAATAAACATAAAGGATTAGATAATAGTAAATATGATTCTAATTAAATTGAATAATGATAGAAATAATGTGTACACATTCATTGAAGATATAGAAACAAAAGTATTTTATATTTTATATATAAAAGTTTTTATATTGATTCAAGGTTAATATCCAACTTTTATAAAAATATTATATAAAATAAAAAATAGCTTATAATAAATGTTTATTATAAAATATTATAATAATTTATTTTTATTTTAAATATATCTAATTTAATTTACTAATTATATCTAATACAGAGAATAATAATAAGACATATTATATAAATTATTATAAATATTTATGAGATGAATAGTACCTAATAAAAATTCAAAAGACATACATCTTATCTAGATAACATAATATAACATTATTATGTTAACATGTTATGTTAATATAAGAATGAATCAATTAATATGTTATTATAGGTAAATCATACTTTATCATTAATATTTAAAGAATAAAATATACTGAGTTGTTTGATTCCATAATGATGAACATTAAAACAAAATTTTATACGAAGGAAACTTTATTTATACAATTTTATAAATTAAAGGAATCGTTATTACAAATAATATAATTCATGAAAAAAAGGTTGTTTTTTTTAGATTAATCTTATTAATCCTATTAATTTTCTACACTAAACATTAATACACAATTTTTGAAGAATTAACGATTGAAAGATCGAATTTCCATATGTTCAAATCAATCAATAAGTTCAATATCATCTGACGAGGATAAACATATACATGATGGAAAAATCTCCTAAAATTCAAAAAATATTTTCCGTCATAATATATTTGATCACACTTTTATTGGTTTTCCCCTCAAGTTCTGTGTTATGTTAGGGTGGATTTAGTAAGCTACGAATAATAAAAACGTTGTTACGATATACTATGCTAGATAGTAAATGCAATGCATTGGTATTGGCAAATATCAATCAAAAAATAATTCACACAATTGAGATGAATATAATTATAAATAAAAATCTATATTTATATAATAATAAATTATTTAATGTTTATTATTTATTTTCTAATATATTCCTACTTAAGTATTGTTATAAAAATTAAATATTATTAATTGCATATTAAAGGGTTACTATAGACTAAAGAGGTATACGATATTAATAAGATATAATTAGTTATTATATTAGTAATACATAATAGGATATATAATATAAAATATAAATAAATAGCCCCCCCCCCATACAAAATATCGTTCCGACGCCCCTATATATAAATATATATATATATATATATATATATATATATATATATATATATTATACGTATATATATATATATATATATATATATATATATAGTTATCTATTGTTACTGACTATAGTCAGTATACTATTATACAATATAATTGTTTATTATTTTATTTTCTATAAAATATAGAAATTCTTAATTACCAATATCATATGTGCAATAATTTGATAACTTAATAATACATAATATATATAATATAAAATCAATTTAAAATAAAATTCACAGTATAGTTACATATTCATAGATAAAATATATAAAATATATAAAAAATAGAAAATATTGTATATCATGATATACACTAATGAGTGAACTATAGTTGTATACATATATATATATATATATATATATATATATATATATATATATATATATATATATATATATATATATAACATTATAAGATAACTTTATTTTCCTAAGAATAATATAAAATGATATAATAATGATATATATATATATATATATATATATATATATATATATATATATATATATATATATATATATATATATATATATATATATATATCTGTATATGTATTATTACTAATAATTATGCATAGCAAATATAATTAATTAGACATATATTCTCTTATACATATACACACAGATACGGATAAGAAATATGACATTAAGGTCAGTGAAGCGGAACAATTACACGCCAGATGCGCGGATAAGAACCAGCTGGGAACATCTGCTCTGGACTCGTTATTCAACGCCGCCTACGTGGCCTCTGAGTTGACCTCTGTAGGTCATCCCGCGGGTCATCCGAGCGGGCACCCGACGTTCGGGGCCCAGATATTCGGCTCTTTCGGGGAGCATCCATTCATGGTACAGCCCTATACCGGTTGGTATTAGTCATCGGTTTATTGCTATTTATCTAAACACCTAAATAAATAACAAATTATATATAAAAGTGTACATAAAAGTCTACATAATATATATAAAAATCATTAAAATAATAACGTAGGTAATACGGACATAAACAAAATAATATAGAAATAAAACTTGACGTAGATATGTCTTGTCTTGACAGGCGTTATAAATATTACTACAGTTAAGTATACTTATACGTATACGTATATATATATATATATATATATATATATATATATATATATATATATATATATATATATTTATAGATATAAATTAGAATTACTAGATATATATATATATATATATATATATATATATATAGCTATACTTATTGTAAGTATTGTTCATATTATTTAATACAAAACAATATGTAGTAATATAAAGTTAATAATAACAAGAATATTAAATATATATATATATATATATATATATATATATTTATAGATATAAATTAGAATTACTAGATATATATATATATATATACTTATATAGAATACTTTTGTTAATATAAATGCGTTACATAATGTGTTATTGTTTTACTTGAACATTAGCGCATTATACACACATACACTTATCTTAAGTCTGTTAAGTATGCCGTTTACTTGTTCATGTAGTTGTTAATATTATAATCGTGCACTTAAACAATCAAATGTCTGCTACTATAATACTTTAATATGTGTACACTTCAATGTGTAACTAGGTCATGCATGTATACACGTGGTCACTCATTAAAACACATAGGTATATAAATTCATATATATATAAATATATATATATATACATAATGTATACATAGTTAATACATACTCATATATGTATATGCTAGATCACTTACACCCTATATGTCAACACCGTCCTATATGACAGCTAAACTTAACACCCCCTACGATGTAGTGCATTATACCATGTGACATATCGCCCTGTTAACGTCCCTATCACATGACGCCTATAGGATATCCGTTCGCTAGCGGCCTAGTCCAACACGCCACCGCCAGTGCGGGTGCACTTACGCACTGCAGACGTCGTAAGGCTCGCACGGTGTTCAGTGACCTTCAACTTAACGGCCTCGAACAGCGATTCGACAACCAGAGATACCTCAGCACTCCGGAGCGGATCGAACTCGCCTCCCAACTCGGCCTCAGCGAAACTCAGGTTAGCTTTAAAGTAGTATGGCTATACGTAAGTTATGCTATAGTATTCTATAGTATATATATATATATATATATATATATATATACTTTTATTCTTATGTACATATAGTATACCTATAATATAACTATAGTAGATTTATACTATTTTATACCTATAGGTATCATATATGATCTTTTGTATACTATAATATATTACAAATTGTTACATATTGTTCAATTATATGAATATAATATTGTGTTCCCATCGCCACTGTTTACCATGTGGTATAACTCATTGTTTGTATATTATTTTAAATTTCGTTTCTTAGATTAATTGTTTTTTTTTTACACTATAGTTGTCCGTTAATTCATTTGTTAATACATAAGATTTTAGTTCGAATTATAAATACATAAATACGTATCTCTATATTGGGCGCGTGTGTGCGCGTGCGCGTGTGCGTGTGGGTATATGTGTGTGTTTTAACTGATTACGTCATTAGACTATCGTCCGAAATCTATTATCTCATTACCAATAGTACGTTTAGGATCGATCGGCGAGCGGAAGACATGCGAGCGTATTAAACTGACCACCTATCTGCATGCCCCTCTACCCCCTGACCTCCATCCCACACCGAGGCCGTTAATACAGGGGGCGATAATCCACTCGATTAAATGTTTGTGCATGCGCGTGTGTCCGTATCGTAGGTATACCTATAGGAAATGCAGGAAGTGTATACACTTATACACGTATACACGTATACGTGTATATTTAATACGGTAATTTACACACACACACACATATATATATATATATATATATATATATATATATGTGACTATAGTCAAAGATTTTTCGAATCAAAGATATGTCACTCTAATTAATGTGAATTTAATAAAAAATTGCTCCATCTTCACTGAAAAGTATTAATTTCTAATTTTATTTTTAGTTTATATTTACATGTAAATTTGAAAACAAATATATCACTATTACAAATTAAAAGTTATTTAACTTTTTGAATACAATTAAATGTACACTATTAGTTTTATGAATACAATAATATTTTATAATAATAACCATTTTATTTAATAATATAAATTCATATTCGAAAAATATGATAAATAAATATGTACAATTTATATATTTTCAGTATTACAATTTAACCAATCATTTTATATAAAATCTTATTATAATGTACTTTAATAGGTTTTTTCATATTGTTTAGAATATTATTTATTATTATTATATTATCCATATATGGATCTATCTATAAATATATTATTATTATAAATTGTTTTAGTTTATTTTATATCTATATAGTTTACATTTTTATCTAATTCATGAATTCATCTAATACAGTAGATGTATCTATAGATCAGTGTACTGTACTAGTACTAATACCACTCGATAATACCACTATTCCTTCCATCTCAACCTGTGTGTATATGTTATAACACCATATATGGTACTATTATATATATATATATATACTTTAATACAATTATAACAATACACAATACCATACAACATATATAGCTATAGCGATACTGTATACGATAATATATATATATATATATATATATATATATTAATATAATATTTAAAAATGTTATTATTTGTTATTCATACATAGATATATATGTTAGTATATATAAGCATATTTAATAAAAAAAGTATACTAATACACACACTCATACTCACACACATACACACTCACACACATAGCAAAGATTTTCCGAAGGAAAGATATAACACTTACGCGAAATCGTGTAATTCGAATTTGTATACAAAATACCCTGGTGCCACCTATAGCGGGTTACTTTTAGGAACTATGCGTTGTTTATAATGTAAATTCGTATTTAACTATACACTTTTAAAATGTTAAATAATATGCTTTAAATTATTATTTATATGATGAAAACTAAGTGTTCATTACTAATATATAACAAACAAATATGATATGTATGTTTTAAATGCTATACGTATATATTTAGTGAGTAAAAGCTAATTTATATTGCATGTAATTTAATAGAGCAATGAAAACATTGTTGTATGCAAACAGAGCCGAACCTAAATCTATTTCAGTGATTTCGATACTACTGCTAGCAGCGGTTGGGGCTATAACTAAATTACGTTGCATGCATAGGGAGTGTTATATCTTTGCTTCGCAAAATCTTTGCACATAGGTTAAGACATGGTTCCAAAACCGGCGAATGAAACATAAGAAAGTGCAACGTAAAACAATGAGCGAGATGGATTGTGACATGACGAGCGACGAATATATAATCACGCCTACAAACACGCCCATACTTAAGGTACGTATAACATATGAAATATATCCTATTATAATATATATATATATATATATATATATATATATAATATACAGTTATAATATATGTTATACCATAGATGATTTCTTTAGTATATAACTAACATATATGTATACATTAATTTATTTCTACATTTTTATATTTTTTTTACCATGTTAGCCCTTTATTCTGCGAAGTGAAATCATTGAAATAACTACTGCTTTCAATATAACATATACTATCGTATCATAATCTAGAATATCATTAACTTATTTGTTTAACTTATGAGTCAATCAATTATATTATGCTATACTATTATATAATAATGTATTAGGTTAACTTGTATACATCAAGTATATAAGTATAACAGTATACTATATAAGTATAATAGTATATATATATATATATATATATATATACATACATAGGGGAGAGTAACATAATACGGACACTTTAACAATACATGGTTTTAATATGTTATGACTCATTATTTTTATTTAAAAATTATAATATATTAATATTATATGATTATAGATATTATTGTTATTTTAACATTTTATTTAATCTTTTTATACAAAATATATTTTTTTCTATAGAATGGGTGTGTCCGTATTCGGTACGCATATCTTAATACGGATACCCTGTATTATAATACTGACACCCTAAATACCACTAGATAAACTATATATTATTTATGAATCAATCAACAATTTACAATTACATTATTTATAATTAATTTTATGAACAATTTATGTAAATTTAATTATTTAATAATATATTTATTTTTATGATATTTTTAATTAATAATATAATTTAAGTATCTAAAAATAAAATTTTAAATTTAGATTTATTGGTGGTATTAATATTATAACGCACGCGATTTTTATGAAAATTTGAATAGTTCATACGCTATGCGCTGATTGGTTATAGGATGTTCGTATTAATACACCTAGAGTGTCCGACGGACACTGTCCGTATTAGGGACTAATATGACCTCTAGATATATTCTTATAACTTAATTAATATTTGATAATAAATATAGATATTATATATATATATATAATTGTTAGAATGCATTATTTTTAATAATATGGTGTTATATTTTATATCGATACATTTGTGTATTATTGAGAAAGTTTTAAATTGAATTTTGTTTACATGAATTTAAAAATGTAATAAAAAATCACTTTATTGGATATATCAGCAATATTTTGATTTATTAAAATATAAAAAATATTTTTTAAACCATTTGTATATTTATGAATATTTTATTCATTAAACATTTTATTGTTGGATGTATTGTTTCTGAGATACCGAGAGTGTCCGTATTTGGGCACTGTCCGTTTTCGGTAACTTCCACCATAGGTTTATTTATATATATATGTATAGTATTACCAGGTAATTGTACTTCTTTAACAATGTTTAGTTAACTAACCACATTTTCGTAATATCAATTATTAAACATATTTTATACAGAGGTGTATTTATACAACATATATGTTCCATGTATTATATACAATGGATTAGTATAATAATATATAATATATGATATAACATAGATATATGAAAGTAAATCAATATCATCATTTATAAAAACTATTTACTTAATTTACATCTTCACGTTAACAAATATATGCATATATTTGTATATAAAATAATATACATATATATATATAATTTTTAATATAATATATAATGTATTGCACATATTATACATATTAAAATATATCAATTATAAATCCAAGTTTACATCTAGATGTAAACTTATATATAGGTTATATATTATTATATATATATATATATATATATATATAATATTGTACATGGAAGTATTGATACTATTTCTATAGAAAAAACATATTAATATATTATTATAACATATAATTATATTAATATTATATATACAATTTTTTTTTTAATCTTTTCAAATTATAAAGTTCAAACTTTATATATAAAAATATGTTTTAATAGTACATTGCAAATAAACAATACATTTTTATATATATATATATATATATATATACATTCACTTATTGTACCAATGTATTGTTAATGAAATATATCCTTCACATTATCATTTAATTTAAAATGAATTTGTTTATTTAAATCTAAAAATCTATAATAAAATTTGCATATCTTGTTTTTTTTTCGAAAATCTTTAATTTTATTTAAAATATTAATTATTGTAATTATCTACTAACATTTTTAATTTGTTTAAATCTCTATATATTCATATATAAATATTATACAACTGCATATCTACATTTAATTAATATGATTTTAAATGTTATAAAATATATATAATTTATCTTAAATATTATTTAAATACTATTTTAAAAGAAATTAATATTATTTAAATACTATTTTAAAAGAAATTAATATTATTTAAATACTATTTTAAAAGAGATTAATATTATTTATACAATAAGAGATTATACAACTATGAAATTAAATATATTTAACACATTTTCTAAGCTGGTGTATTATCATTTTTTTTAAATGTTGTTAATAAAAATTAGTTACATTAAGTATACTATAGTAATACATAACCCTACATAACTAAATCATATAATAATAAATATATACCTCTTACTCATATATATATTTGTAGAATGATATTTGTATAATTTGTAAAGTGTATATATTCCGATGTTTATATATAATTACTTAGCTAGCCCAATAAAGGTATATATAATCATATAATTAGGTGTATTTCAATATATATATTTTATAATTTTTATTTTTATGTCGAATTTTAATTTATGAAATTTAAGACCTGTATCGACATCGACATTATACAATAAATCTACCTAACCGACTAATAATAATAACACCTACACATTCCACCAGGTGTCACCGATATCAGCCTCCATTACATCAGTGATAACCCCACCCGTCGGAATAGGCTCCATGGTGTTTCCCGAACGAATACCCAATTCTCTGTACTCGAACATCTCGAAGCCGATATGATTCCGGGGAAACTCGAGCGATACCGGAGAACCATCAATTACCGAAAAAAAAACCGACCGTTCCCGTGAGAGTTTGCCTGTTCCCGTGCATTTAATGTATATACATATACTTATGCGTGCGTTTGTGAGCGTACACATTCATGTATGCATATATAACGGTCGCGGTTTCTGATTAGTATCCTCAGTTAAAACCCCCCAGAAAAGCCGAGAATTAATTTGGCCCAAATAAAATATTCACCATTATTACATAATATTGATATTATAAAACCAATTGATAAACCATGTTAATTTGTTTAATAAACATATATTTATATATATATAAATAAAGCTCTATAGAGCTATTATAGCTAAAGTTAAATAGATTATATACTTTCGTGTATACATTATTGTAATTTAAATATTGACGATATTTATAATTTAAAATAGCGTATGTCGATTGTGATTTTTGTTCACATTCAATGTAGCGTTCAATGTAGCGTTCATTGAATAGTTCTGATTATGACCGTAACTCACACATTACTTATTATTATTATTATTATTATGATTACGTATGCATGCATGCTTTCATCGCGATCATAACTATGACGTCAATTAGGAGTGATTTGTTTCCAAAGTGAATACTGTATGAATATTCAGTATTATTCAATGGTTTTATAATATAACGTTTACCAATATAATGAACTTTATTAATTATACCAAAAATTACGATATTAATATATTAAATATTTAATATATATATATATATATATATATATATGTTTAAAGATATACATCAACATTGTTTTATTGTTTTTATATGTTATGTACTATATATATAGTGAAAAAAATCTATATATATTTAGTATTCTATATACTAGTATATATATATATATATATATATATATATTTATTAAAATAGAAATGTATATGTTTATCAAATAAATCTATAAATAACTAAATATAATCACTGTGTATACTGTACACTAAGGTGGGCCGGTTGTCTCAGAATAGTATGTCTCACTCTGCAAATAAATCACATATATATTTAAAACATAGGGTATTTTTTTTTTTTTGATTCGATTATGTTTTGGCATTTCCCTGGCCATTTGAAAATTGGCAAAAAAAATTAAAAAAAAAAAAAAAATCCTAATATTTTCTATATAAATTTTTATAATTTATTTATGTCTATAATTGTTTAATATAATCAAGAAATAATTTTTTTAAATTACTAAGAATTATCAATAATAAAAATCAATTTCATATGTTAAAAATATAAAACATTTTGTAGAAAATAAATATATATGTAAACATTTTCATTTTTAAAATTAGAAATTTTCTTTGGTAGCATTGGTGTAACATATATTAGGTATGATGATTATATAAAAATTAAAAAAAAAAATCATCGTCAACACATTTTATTGATGATTTATAAATTAAAATTTGTTCATCAAAATAATCAATAAAATCTGATTTTGTATTATTTGTATCATTATTTTGTATCATTTGATTTTTAAATTAGTAATATAAATAAAATATGTGTATATATATGTATGTAAATATATACTTTTACATAATATAATGAATTTTAAATAGAAGTTCGAAAATTTTGTACTTTTGGAAAAAAATTCTAAAAATAGATAATATTATCAGGAATTCTAGGGAAATTTTTTTTAAAATTTAAAACATTTTTTTATAATAAGGTGATATATAAGTAATAACATGTTAACATTTTTTTTTAATTAAATAAATATAAATACTATTAATATGGATTTATATAATTCTATTAATAGCCCATGTTAAATTTGTATCTCTGCAATGTTAAATTTAAATCTTCATGTGAAGCAACTAAAAATTAAAAAAAAAAAAAAAATTTGTAATTTAACTTTATTGAATATATAGGTAGATATATCTTTTGAGACAGCTTTCTATTCCAAAAAACATATCATAGCGGCCCACCTTACTGTACACCCATGTTACACATTAGCAGTACATTAGCATCGGTCAATATTATTTCATAAAATAATGTTATAATACATTATAATACATATACTATACATTATTTAATTATAAAATTATTTTACATTTTATTTTTAATTATAATTTAATATATTATAATAATGATACCATAAGTTAAGTAAACCTATAGGTATATAGTAATATATTAACTACATTATCTTTTAAATCACGATGTGTAATGTAATCGTAACTCTTATAAGAGTTATACATATCAAATATATGATTTTTTAATTCTTATTAATATAAAACACAATGGAAAAGTATAAACAAGTTAATTTAAGTAAAATTATATTTATTTTTTTAATTTTAATTTAGAAATTTTCGATAATATATTATTTTATTTATATATTCGTTAATTAGTTTTTCAATTTTATATATTAAATATGTTTACGAAAATATATGTTATTTAGATGAATACATATATGATTAATCATATATCATATAGGATTGATTTCTATAGGAAGCCCGATTCATTATTAGGCTATAATTATTAGTTCACTTTACAATATTACAAAAATGCGAAATAATGTATTAAATATTAATATTAATGATTAATCATACCTATATATAAATATATATATATATATATATATATATATATATATATATATATATTGTTATTTATTTTATTATGGTGGAGTTCTTGTATTCCTTCCAGAAAATATAGTTATACTATAGTTATATTATAATATGCATATGTCTCTAATATCATTTCGAAGCCGCTCTTATACTAATTAATCCACAGTTTGAAAAAAAGTCGATCGTTTTGTATACATAATATTATTATATAAATTAACTTCTACATTTTTGTTTAAAATCCATTGTATTGGTATATATTTATATGGTATCTTATAATATATATATATATATATATGACCTAATAATACTATATCCATAAAACAAAATAAGTCAATAACATACAAGGGCCAATAACCGTTCAAATCTGATCAAAAAAATATATTTAACAATAGGAAACGCCGTCAGTATTATATACTACCAATATTATAATTTATTAAGGGGATTCACGGTCTTTAAAATAAAAAAAATAAAAAATAAACTTTTATTTAAAAATTAGATTTTTACATGTATACTGTATGATATATAGTAATATTAGATAATAGTATATAGTATTCTTTATTAGTAATAATATTCTAAAATTAAATGATCTGGTGATGTTTAGAAGTATTATATTAATTTATAAATTGCTAAATAAAAATTACAAAATTGATTTTAATGAATATTTTACATTAAATAAACGTATACGTCATTATTATAATGATAAATTCATTTTACCATTAATGAAAACTACAAAATACCAAAATACAATATTCTTCAAAGGTATAAAGTATTATAATGATATAATATTTGGTAATATTCTTAACAAAAATAAAATAACAAATATAAATCAATTAAAAAAAGTTATGAAATTGTTTTTCGTTAACCAATATAAAATATAACACTGATATATATATATTGTTGCAGTGATATGTTTAATAATATTAAAAATATATTATTTCCTCTAATATTATATTGTAAATTAAACAAATATTTAATATTATAAAACTTTATTAAAAAATCATTATTAAATAGGTATTTCTCCAAATAAATTTTACATTTTTACATATTTTACATTTTTATATATTTTACATCATATAACTAAATACAAAAAATAAAACAAAACAGTATTACAAATTAGAATTATTAAAAACATAAAAAAACAGTATTAAATGTTTAACAATTTTAAAAAATTACTATTTATCAAAACTATAGTTTTAAAATATATTTTATATTTATTTTACAAATTTTACGTTTTATATATTTAACTTTACATAACTAATAAAAAAAAACAGTAATACAAATTAAAAGTATTAAAATAATAAAAAACAGTATTGGAATTAAAACAATTATAAACAGTATTAATAACCTATAGTAACCTACAAATATATATATATATATCAATATTATTAAAATTGACATAACATATGTGATACAAATATTTAGATTTTTTATAAATATTATATTACAATTATGAAAAATGTATTAATTATATTTTATACTTTGTTTTGGATGCTAACATGGGAATTAAATATTTGTTTTATTCTTTCTTTTATATTTGTATTTATTGTTTATTTTAATATATATTTTTATGTAATTTTATTGTATTTTATCCGAATGAAGTTGATGAAATATGACATTACACTACTGTTAGGAGATATCGAATTAAAAAAGCTCATCGCTTTCACTGATTCTCCTTAGACATTGTCTATAAACTGAATTCATTCATTCATTCATTCATATATCATATATTTTATATATCAAAATATCATATGTTAAAAAAATATATAAAGCATAATAAACATAATTGTATAACACTACCTATTTCTAATAAAATAATGAATACAAAAATAGCGCAAAAATTACTGTTTACATATATTATAAGACTGTTTTTCAATAATTTATATAGATGCAATTTATGTCAAAATCATGACAAATTAAACAAGTTATATAAATATTATATACAAATTATAAGAATTAGCTAACATATCTTTTACTATAATAATAAGAGTCAAAAAGCAGATAAATAATATAGTAAATATATTTAACATCAATTATATCAGAATATTTGTTTTTTTTTTAAATGAAAATTGCTATTTCTCAGTAAATAATTAACTAAACTTAGTCAAATTTTCACAGTATGTTTAGTATTATATTTATATTGTAGCTATAGAAAATATTTGAGATTATATATAGAGTTGATAAATAATTAATAATTACATTTAAAAAATAAATATTTCATTTTTATATATTTTTTATTTTTCTAAAATGCTGATATTTTCAAAAACTAATATTATAATCATTTATACATCTTATAGAACAATTAACACACTATATCTTAATGTTATGCAATTTAAATTATGTTAAAATCTTAATTATTTCGTTAGATTTTAAACTTAAAAAAATGTCCTATCTAATTACATTTAAATCTAAAGACCGTGAACTGTAAAATATTATATAATTGTGTATAAATAAATTATCAGATCTCATTAAAACCATTGATGCCTTAACACGAGAGCGGCTTCGAATGGACATTAGAGCCATATATTGTTATAAGTGAAAACTTCATCTAAGTTCCTGGATGGGATGAAAAGACTCGATAAAATAAAATAACAATAACAATAATAATATAACAATAATTAATAATTACAATTAAATACATATCATTATAAAATTGTATACTATCTGTATATAACATCGAATCTATAAGACGACCTGCCGGGGACATTAATGTTGTTTTATGCAAAGAAACATATCTTATGGACTTAGTATACATGATTAACGAGAAGGGTATAATAAAACGGTTGACTATTACTACATGTATATATGTATACATACACTCAGAAAAATAAGCGAGTCTTTTTCTCTCAAAAAGCGAGTCTTTTTATTTGGTCTAAAAAAATTAGGGTAAATTAAATTGACTCGGTATGAGCTAGTCTTTTCAGAAACAAGGCGAATCTATTCAGAATTAAGCCCTTGTCAATTTAACAACACAAATTACTTTATTAATTATATATCATTTATACCATATATTACATATATGTAATTAAAAGAGGCATATATATATAATATATAATTATAATATTAATATAATAATAATAATTAATAATAATTATAATATTATAATTTATTTAAATGTTTATATATATATTTATAATAAAATGAATAGGTAGACAACATTGACTCGCTCATTCGAAATGTATGCTAGTAATGACAAAAAAGACTAGCCTTTTTAAAAATGACTCGCTTTTTAGCAACAAACTAGCTTATTTTCTAAAATGACTCGATTTTCTTTTGGATGTATTATTGTAATTGTAGCTTAAACTTAACTTATATATGTATATGTGTGAAACGTGGCCTACATTAGCCGCCCAATATACGCCGTTTACGATGTATACAATGTATACCGTACATTCATGCTACAATTACAATTCGACATCTACATACGTATACGCATGCGCGTGACATTATTACTAGTGACGTCATCGTACTTACGTAATACATGATGTATTACGTAACGTTACGACGTAATAACATCCGCCAGCAGCACCCGTGATGTTATTATAGTATACGATGATATTGCTACTACAGTAGATAGCCGAATTCGCATATTACAGCGAAAGGTATACAAATTAGGTATCTACACTATATAGGAGTATCGCATTAATATCATAATTAATATAGTTATATAATTGATAGGTGCAGTTATTGCAGTTATGTTTAGGTGTGCATTTATCGCTAATTAATGACGCGTATACACCAGTATACATACATATACATATATATATATATATATATATATATATATACATCCGCTTAGGTGCGCTTACATGATACACATGATTAAGTAACAGTATTATTATTACAACGTAGCGCCATTAGATCAATAATGGGGCTAGAACACCATTTATTGTGCTAGTCGCTATGTTGCCTATAGGCGAGAGAACAAGGTAAGGCGACATAATTGGCGGGTGCGTATTAACAGGGGCGTGGTCCCCTCATTGTGGGCGTAATTAACCGATGATACGATTGTGGGCGTAATTAAGCGACTGTGATTGTGTAATCTATCCAGCTAACTTCAGCATACTAGGATATCGGGTTCGCCGAACCCATAATGCATCGGTCGATTGAGCATTATTATGTAACTATAGTTACATCTATAGATACATTGATTACGAGTACGTATCATATCACGGTTTGCACGCAGTCCATATAATACAAATATAACAATATAAATAGAATAAAACCTCTCTATAAGAAACCTCTTTATAAGAAAAACCTCTTTATAAGAACATTTTTCACACATTTGGTTGGAATTCAACCTTTTCCACATTAAAAAACCTCTTTATAAGAAAATATTATAAGAAAAATATAAGAAAAACCTCTTTATAAGAAACTTATTGTATACAAAATATAAAATATATATATATATATATATATATATATAAATAGAAGTATTGTATATTGATAACAATTATAGAAATTAATTATTATATAAGATCTTTTTTTCTTACAAATATTTTATATTACATAAATGGCTCAAAATGAATTAAAAATAATTAATAATTGTTATTTTAAAATAAATCATATTCATAAACTATTCTTTTGATTAATACTAAATAAATAAAAATAAATAAATATACTATATATAACATATAGGTTATATATAAGCCTATGCACTATATATAAGCCTATGCACTATATATAGTGCATTTTCAAGTATAGCTCCTAAATGAATTCTTAAAATCGTTGGAAAAGTAAAAACCTCTTTATAAGAAAACCTCTCTATAAGAAAAAAAGTACTGTAAAAAAATAGTTTCTTATAGAGAAGTTTTACTGTATATATATATATATATATATATATATATATATATATAGGAAATCCATCGGTTTTATGTGCACATCTACGAATAATACTAGTTTACTAGTAACTATACTTTCTCTATTCTTACTTATTATATCTCTCGATATATCAGCTGATTATATATAGGAGAGTTATATATATATTTAACTCCTATAGGAGTAAATGTATATAACATGTATACGTGAACTCCGTGAACTTCTCTCCATTTCCCCCTCTCTCATTATCTCATTAATATATACATATGTCATTATCTCTATCCATTGTCCCATTCTATATGTATCCGTATCTCCCCTAAATATCGCTATCTCTCGTTATATCTCATTATATGTTTCCCTGTATATATCTCATTATCTCTATCATTACTCGTCTCACTCTCTCCATCTATATATCTATCATTCCATTCACGTAATGTACATGCATGCATACACGTAACCTATACGTTATTATACCTAGATATCATGCATTCTATATAGGCATTCTATAGTTGTTCTATAGTTATTCGATAATTATAATTAACGTATTACTAAGAGAAGGATAGACATTGAGGGTATATAGGAAGAATATAGCTATAGAGATGGGATAGAGACAATGATAAGATAGAGAGATGGAGAGCTGGGGGAGAAATAGTATGAGATGCAGGTGTACACGTACTAAAACATCATTACCATGAGATCCAGCGTCACGTGGTTACTCCCATAGTTACTATAGTACTATAGTACTATAGTAACTATGTAGCAACCTCTACCTCTATGTAGACATGTCGATTACCGTGGCATTACTACTCGCCCCACCTAGCGGTAGTTAACACGTCCAAGTTACGTCACGATTAGCGCGGGTCGTAATCACCCACCGATTGCGTCATACACCCGCGCGCACATCGTTATGATATTATGAGCGACTCCCCGCACTCCGTGGAGTGCACCCCTAGGGCAATCCGATAGTCTGGTAGGCTGATAAGCTAGCGAGCTTCGCCGCGGTTATTGTGCGTATCGTATGTTTTCGCACGATAAGTACCGATAGGGGCCGCTCCATTGTTATCGATTACGTAATTATAGCGCGGTCACGTGTACTCTACAAATATGTCGCGTGTATTTCTCGTTAATTCTCGTCTCGTTGTTTATGAATTATAAATCTTAATTCGAATATTAATATTATATGTGTGAATATTTTGTCAGCATCATATATGTAAATTAAACTAAAGATAAATAAAGAAAACAATAACATTTTAAAAAAATATGTTGTCAAAGAGCAATATAATGATTAAAAATGTTTCTTTTAAAAGTAATACAGATTTTAGTAAATCTAATATTTACTGATAAAGCGTTCCATTATGAAGGTTGTGCAATAACAAAAGCAGTGTCAATATGCATCATTTGAGTACAATTTAGTTACTACGTCGAGGGAGGTTATTTAGTATAATACTAATAATATCAATTAGTTATGTTGGCAAATTAATATAATTATTTTTATGAGAAAGTCATAATAGTCTATATTTAGATAATGATTTAAATGTCAACCATAAGAGATATCTAATAATAAATACACGAGCAATTCAATCAAATATTCGTAAGCTATAAATAAAACATAATTACTACGAGATTTAAAGGTATAAATATAGTAATTGGATTTGCGATTAATATCGGATAAAAGGATTGCAACTATTAACTTGAGAGATATATATTAACATTTAATGTGATGCCAATAGTGTTTCTAAATGAATAAAATGGAAGAGTGGTTAAATGATTAGTAGTAATAGATGACAGTAAATGTATTAATATATGTAATTGTAATTTTTTCTAAAGATAATGGAATATATTTTTGAAATGTTTCATAAATGTAGTAATATATGAAATAGTAATTTTTTCTAAAGATAATGGAATATATTTTTGAAATGTTTCATAAATGCATTTATTTAATTAATATTAATATTATAGAAGAAAGGGAGAGATAATCTGATTGAAGAGAGTAGGAAGAGATAGATTGATGTAAAGGTCATTAGCGTAGATATGGTAATAGAATTATGGATATTTTGATATAATCTTAACGTAAGAATTGTAATATTTAAGGATAATGGTGATATGTATAAGTTTTAATACCCGATGAACATCACATATCCTGAATATCACGTATATGGGTGAAGGAAGCAGATATTGAGTTATTAATCTTTATACAATATTCTAGATGGGCTATAAATACAAGAATTGTGCATGAACTTTGCATTGTATACAATGCAAAGTATATGCATCTTTAATTTAAACTTATAACGATGATAACATTCTTAAGTCTATAAAATTCACTTGATAAATAAAAAAAATAAAATATTATTTATAATTTGCATACTTATATATATATAGTATACTTATATAGTATACCTTATATATCGAGTATGCTATTAATATCATTTAGTGCTTGATTTAGCGCATTCTTTATTACTTTTACAAGTATTAATAGAATGATGTGTTGTTATGTAGGGGAAAGTAACCTAATACGGACATACTTGTAACTAATACGGACATACTAGTAACCTAATACGGACATACTTTAACAATTGTTTAGGTTGTTTATGAAACAGGTTACGGTAACTATAAAACGTTTTAATTCCTTTAATTTTCTAATTTCGTATTATTCTTTGTTTATTTCTATAAATTTATAAATTTCGTATGTTATCGTTAGCAAATATTTATACTTTATACTTTCGATTATATTTTCGGCTATGTATTTGCTTAAATAAATTATCAATCAATTAACAATAAATGGTCTTACTAATTTATGACTAAATATTTTTATTCAAAAATTACAATATATTAATATTGTATTATTATAGATATTATTGTGATTTACAATTTTATTTAATCTTTTTATTCAATAGATAATTGGGGTGTCAGAATTCGGTACCCATGTCCGAATACGGACACCATGTGTTATAATACGGACACAACATACACCACTATAGATAAACTATATATTATTGATGAACAAATTAGATAAATTACAATTACATTATTTATAATTAATTTTATGAATAATTTAATATAATTTAATTAGTTAATAATTTATTTATTTTATTATTTTTTTAATTAATATTACATTTAAGTATCTAAATAATAACATTAGTTATTAATAATATATTGTTATGTTTTATATCGATACATTTGTATAGAGAATATTTTAAGTTAACATTTATTTCATAAATTTAAAAATGTAATAAAAAACTCAGTTTATTGGCCAAGTTTATGAAATAATTAAAAAATAAAAAATATATATTTTGACTATTAATATAATTATGAATATTGTATTCATTAAACAGTTTTTTGTAGGATTTATGATTTATGAGATACCGAGAGATACACTGTCCATATTCGGTTACTTTCCCCTATACGTTGTTAAAAGAATACACATTAAATAAATATGTATATAGTATACCATCTATATATATAATATATTATATAGATAGCGATATATGTATAATTAGTAGTCGAATACTATTTTAAGATCAAGGATTGATTTTTATAAGACTCATTGTTATATTCTAATTTCCTATATATATATATATATATATATATATATATATACAAATGGTGGCATATGTTAGTGATGTACACCCACAGGATACACTATATCGAATACGTTATGGTCCATAACTAATATATAATTAGATTTAAGGGTATGTGATGGGATTTAATTAAGAATTGAGATGTTAAGATATAACTATTATAATTAGTATATTATGTTCATTACGGCAGTATGCAATAGACCAATAATAGGATATAATGTAATAACCAGTATCATATAGATATTCAATACTACTAGAAGTGTTAACCTGAAAGTAATTAGAAAATAAATAATAGAGCTTTGACACCTTTTATATGTGAGTTTGTTGGTTATCTTATATATATATATATAAGATATATATATATATATATATTATTTTTTTATTTTTTATTTTTTTATTTGGTGGAGTCTTTTCATCCCATCCAGGAACTTAGATGAAGTTTTCACTTATAACCATATATGGCTCTAATGTCCCTTCGAAGCCGCTCTCATGTTAAGGCATCCATGGTTTTAACGAGAGCCGATCATTTATTTATACACAATTATATAAGATCACTTCTAAATAATATTTTAAGACCCATTTTATAAAATTAATTAATGGTCCGGACGAGGGTCGAACCCGTGTCCTACTGCTTGTGTGTCTGACGCCTTAGCCACTGAGCCACACAGGCAGTTCTATATATATATATATACATAACTTTCGGACTATTTATCTTATAAGATCCTCACGTAGACGCATGTTAGCGAGTTCACACTCTATTTCGTTGTGAATAAATGTAATTCTTTAGGACTAAATAGTAAGGCAGCTTATCTGTTATCAGCATTCCTACATATTGGTAGGAAGATAACCAACAAACTCACATATAAAATGTGTCAAAGCTCTATTATCCTATAGGACAATTGTGATATTTTCCGAATTAATTGTAATATCTATATATGGGATTAATTGTAAGAACTATCCTATAGTTGATTATGTTAATATATATATATATATATATATATATATATATATATTTACATATATATCTATATCAATATAGTTTAGAGATAGTTCAGAGTTTAGAGTTCAGAGTTAAATCATGCAGAGGTGTAGTTTTGATTAAGATATAAGAGGGTCATGATTATTAAGTGAGAGGGAACATGAGCTATTTAATTAATCTAACGATAGTATGACATCATCGATATAGGGGATAGTCTCCGATTACCAACTCATAAATCATTATTTGTAATAACGTATTCAATATTGAATATATTTATTTGAAATTTTGTAATTAGGGTAATATTATGTCAATGAATAAAGTGGCTATTTTAAATATTAGATATAATTATATTTACAAGAATAAACAGGGGGGTAGGTTATCGGATACATGTGTCTAATACCCACCCCTTCCCCTATTACCGACCCCCTATAATCGTGGTATACATAATTCTAGTATTATAATATCCAATATATATAGTAGTTATACATAAATATAATTAATTATAATATGCACGCAATTTATTTACTATTACATTTATGTTTTAATAGTAATATTCAATTTAAATTTAAACTTTATAGTAATTATATTAAAATATTGTATATTATTATTTAATATTTATTTGTTAATCAGTATGAATATAATCAACTGGAATCACGAATCCTAAATATATATCAATGATATATAAACAACTTATGACATATTTTAAAGTAAAATACGAATCTATTTTAATTGGATATTATAAATCACATGGGGTCGGTATTAGGGTAATTTATGGAGTCGGTTATAGGAAAATAATATGGGTTGCTATAATTAAGATATATTGGTTAATAGTTATTGAAATTAAATTATTTGTATAATAGTTATAAATATTTTATTGATCTACAATATTATGCACAAAATCAAGTTTTCTTTTAATTAATAAAGTATTTTTACAATGATTTAAAAAAAGTTATTATTCAAATATTTAAAAAGTAAAAACAGAATTTTACATTTGATAAAATAACAATTGTAGAATTAAATATTTTTTAAAACAAAATACTTATTCATATTTTTCATTAAATTACTAATAGTTCATATATATATATATATGTATATATATATATATATATATATATATATATATAATTATTTGATATCTTTATAGTTACTGAGATACGACAGGGGGTTGGTTTAAGAGGGGGTCGCTAATTGGAGACTTCCCCTAATGAGAGTTTCTTCTTTATGTATAGAGACTATATATAGTATTTCTTTTATAGTATATATATAGCAGGCATGCTTTAGCATATACCTTATATGGTGAATATAATGAGATATAGTATTATTAGAATAGTAAAGTATTCAATAAGTAATTAATAATTATTTATAAATTATTATTATTAATTAAAATTTATATATTATTATTAATAATTAATTAATAATTATATATTATTTTAATAATTATAATTATTCAATTCTAATTTATTAATTAATAATTTTTTATAAATTAATTATTATAATTAATTAACAATAATTATGTATTAATTTATTTAATATTAATAATAATTAATTAATTAATTAATATTTAATTTTTTTCTTTTTGAAATTATTTTAAAATATTCTTAAAATATTTCTAAGATTTCTCGAGAACTTGATATTTTTTTAAAGATTTGAGGTTCAAGAACAACCAAGTATTTAAAATTGTACAGCACTAATATATACCCAGCCTTTTAACACGCTATATTTATTACTCAGACTGGGTATATGTAAATAGGTATATACAATCTGGGTACAAATATGGGTGCATATTAAAATGAATACTATTTTTATTTGTATTACATATATATATTTTAAATATTATTTATATATAAAATATTTTTATATTTACAAGATATTATTAATTAATGTATATAAAATTCATTTATTTTTATATGAAAATATAAATTATTATATAAAAATTAATTATAACAAATACTTGCATTGATTTTATAATAATAATTGAAATCATTAACAATACAATTACTATTTATGGTTTATATCATGGTTAATAGTTATTGAAATTAAATTATTTGTATAATAGTTATAAATATTTTATTGATCTACAATATTATGCACAAAATCAAGTTTTCTTTTAATTAATAAAGTATTTTTACAATGATTTAAAAAAAGTTATTATTCAAATATTTAAAAAGTAAAAACAGAATTTTACATTTGATAAAATAACAATTGTAGGATTACATATTTTTTAAAACAAAATACTTATTCATATTTTTCATTAAATTACTAATAGTTCATATATATATATATATATGTATATATATATATATATATATATATATATATATATATATATAATTATTTGATATCTTTATAGTTACTGAGATACGACAGGGGTTTGGTTTAAGAGGGGGTCGCTAATTGGAGACTTCCCCTAATGAGAGTTTCTTCTTTATGTATAGAGACTATATATAGTATTTCTTTTATAGTATATATATAGCAGGCATGCTTTAGCATATACCTTATATGGTGAATATAATGAGATATAGTATTATTAGAATATGATCATAGGTGAATTTATATTATAATTGATAAATGGTAATATGTATAGGCATATATCATGGTATTGGTGAATTTACATTGTAATTGATAAATGGACATATGTATGTATGCATGGTGATATATACAAGCTGTGATATATTTCATAATTGATTATATAACCATATCTTTGTTATTAAAATTAACAAAAAAAAAATAAATTAATATAATAAATCAATTTAAACTAAATTAATTTGTATAATATAAAATCAATTTATCTAAATTATTCTTTTAAAACTATAAATACTATGTAATATAAATGTATTTATATAAATTACATAGAGAATATGGATATACTCTATGTAATATAATTATTATTATATGTACACCATTTATATTTTATGGATATAATTATTAATTTTTTTTAACATCTATTTTTTATTAGCGATTTTGTAAAGAAAAACTAAATTAACTAATAAATCAATTGAACTAATTATACATTAATTTGTATAATATAAAATAAATTTGAGTAAATTATTCTTTATAAAACTATATATGCTATGTATTACATAGAGTATATGGCTATATTAATATAGTAAGTTTGAGTAATTTCCTTATTTTATATATACATATGCTTATATAGATTCACTCAAGACATAATTCAACTTCGGTTGTATAATCAATTAGTGATTCTACATTTTAATATTCAACCACGCATCAATTATTATCCTAAAATACATAAACACCTACTACAACGTATGCAAATTAAGCTTACTTCCATAAAACCTACGAAAAAACTTTTTCCATTGTATTCAAATTGTATGTATTAGAGAAATGAAAAAAATATATCTATCTATGTAATACAAATGTTAATACCCAATAATTCATTACTGCTTATTTTACAGATACTACAGGTAACACATCTTGGAATAGTCAATACTATTACTCTGGTTCATGTACATGTCCAGTGGCATGGTATAGGATATGACATTACGGATATCTCCAAGTGCAATAAATGTTACGTGAAACATCACAAGCAGAGAAAAGAATCGATGATGCCATATCTAAGACATACTATTAATTGGCGTATACAGCTAACACTGTAAAGTAAAAGTTATCTGATCACTTTGTATATACTATGGTATACATACGAATAATAATATAGGATGATTATGTAATAGGTAAAATAATAGGTAAAACAATAAAAGACATAATTTTGTTTAGATATAAATATCTGGGTTAATATCAAGATGTAACAAGTATGACGAAGGTAGTTAATAGGTTTTTTCGATGTGAGTTTCGGTGTAGTTATGACAGGTATGTCTGAAAATATATCAGGAGGGACGAGGCGGATGTCAAGGAAATTACGGTGGATATCACACTGATTATCTATTTATAGGCCATAGATTCATGGTTTAGTGCCGAAAAATAATAGCAGGTTACCACTTATTTGTTATGGGGTTGTGATATCGGAAGTGTGATTTCTCGGAGAGATACTGCAGGGGTATTTTGACAAATAGTTATATACAAAGAGATAAATATTCTCCTTGTAATATAACATATCCGATCCTACGTATTTCCATTGTCGATTCAATGGCCTCATCGATTCTTTTCTCTGCTTGTGATGTTTCACGTAACATTTATTGCACTTGGAGATATCCGTAATGTCATATCCTATACCATGCCACTGGACATGTACATGAACCAGAGTAATAGTATTGACTATTCCAAGATGTGTTACCTGTAGTATCTGTAAAATAAGCAGTAATGAATTATTGGGTATTAACATTTGTATTACATAGATAGATATATTTTTTTCATTTCTCTAATACATACAATTTGAATACAATGGATAAAGGTTTTTTGTAGGTTTTTTTGAAGTAAGCTGAATTTGCATACATCGTAGTAGGTGTTTATGTATTTTAGGATAATAATTGAT
The DNA here is from genome assembly GCA_964019155.1 of Osedax fenrisi. Lineage (NCBI taxonomy): Eukaryota > Metazoa > Annelida > Polychaeta > Sabellida > Siboglinidae > Osedax > Osedax fenrisi. The sequence goes on from CAXHSG010000156.1 coordinate 50,767, forward strand.
GCGTGGTTGAATATTATCATGTAGAACCACTAATTGATTATATAACCGAAGTTGAATTATGTTTTAGTAAATCTATAAAAGCATAGGGTATATGTATATATAAAATAAGGAAATTACTCAAACTTATTATATTAATATAGCCATATACTCTATGTAACACATAGCATGTATAGTTTTATAAAGAATAATGTACTCAAATTGATTTTATATTATACAAAATAATGTATAATTAGTTCAATTCATCTATTAGTTAATTTAGTTTTTCTTTACAAAATCGCTAATAAAAAATAGATGTTAAAAAAAATTAATAATTATATCCAATAGATATAAATGGTGTACATATACTAATAATTATATTACATATATACACTATAGAGTATATCCATATACTCTATGTAATTTATATAAATACATTTATATTACATAGTATTTATAGTTTTAAAAGAATAATTTAGATAAATTGATTTTATATTATATAAATTAATTTATTATATTAATTTAGTTTTACTTTTTAAAATTTGAATAACAAATATATTGTTATATAATCAATTATTAAGTATATCACCAGTTGTATATATCACCATGCATACATACATATGTACATTTATCAATTACAATGTAAATTCACCAATGCCATGATATATGACTATAAATATTACCATTTATCAATTATAATATAAATTCACATATGCCATAATATAAAGTTTATATTATAAACCCTAAATAGTAATTGTATTGTTAATGATTTCAATTATTATTATAAAATCAATTTAAGTATTTGTTATAATTAATTTTTATATAATAATTTATATTTTCATATAAAAATAAATGAATTTTATATAAATTAATTAATAATATCTTGTAAATATAAAAATATTTTGTATACAAATAATATTTAAAATATATATATGTAATACAAATAAAAATAGTATTCATTTTAATATGCACCCATATTTGTACCCAGATTGGATATACCTATTTACATATACCCAGTCTGAGTAATAAATATAGCGTGTTAAAAGGCTGGGTATATATTAGTGCTGTACAATTTTAAATACTTGGTTGTTCTTGAACCTCAAATCTTTAAAAAAATATCAAGTTCTCGAGAAATCTTAGAAATATTTTAAGAATATTTTAAAATAATTTCAAAAAGAAAAAAATTAAATATTAATTAATTAATTAATTATTATTAATATTAAATAAATTAATACATAATTATTGTTAATTAATTATAATAATTAATTTATAAAAATTTATTAATTAATAAATTAGAATTGAATAATTATAATTATTAAAATAATATATAATTATTAATTAATTATTAATAATAATATATAAATTTTAATTAATAATAATAATTGATAAATAATTATTAATTACTTATTGAATACTTTACTATTCTAATAATCCTATATCTCATTATATTCACCATATAAGGTATATGCTAAAGCATGCATGCTATATATATGCTGTGTGTATATGTAAGAGGGAGACAATGTAGTCAGGGGAGTTGTGGAGAATATCTTTGTGGATGGTCAGGGATATTTTGTACTTTATGCGGTAGGGGACTGACATTCAGTGTAGTTGTTTTAGGAGAGGTGTAATGGTGTCAGAAGAACGACGGTGAAGTAAGTGGACACAGCGAACTACAGCGTTTTGGAGTCGCTGTAGTTTGAAGAGTTTGTATTCAGGGAGGTTATAGAGAAGGGAGGTGCAATAGTCGAATAGGGTGATGATGTAGGAGGAGGCAATGGTAATAGCGATGGGGAGGGGAATGGATAGTCGGATTAATCGGAGGCAATGTAGGTGGTAGTGGATAGATTTGTGCACATGTGTAATATGGGAGTCAAGGGAAAATGTGGTATCAAGATGGAAGCCAAGGTTTCGACGTGTTGATAGTAGGTGAGTGACGTATTGTCGAGTGAGATGGGGTGGTTCAGGGAGGGTGAGGAACGTAGTGGTAAGTGGAGAAAGATAGCTTCCATTTTAGTGTGGTTAAGTTTTAGGGAGTTTGAGGTAAGCCATTGGTGTATGGACTTGATATAGGAGGAGAGTCGGTCAGGGGCATAAGTAGGGAAGTATGTGCAGTTAAGATATAGTTGAAGGTCGTCGGCGTAAGTATGTAAGGAGATGTCGGGGTAGTCAGTGAACATGTCAAACATGGGGAGGAGGTAAATATTGAAGAGGAGTGGGCCGAGGACAGATCCCTGGGTGAGACCGTGGGTTATGGAATGGGAGGGGGAAGCATGTGTATTACTCCTGACTGAGGAAGAGCGGTTGGTGATGTAGGAGGTGAACCAGTTGAGGGCAATGCTGGTGATGCCGATGGTGGAGAGTCTGTGTTGCGGAAATTATGGTAAAGGGTGTCGAAAGCGGAGGAAATGTCGAGAAGGAAGAGAATAGTGCCACGGTTATTGTTAAGGCCAGAGAGTAAGTTGGAGGTAATGAGGGTTAGGGCGTATTCAGTATATTTGTGGGGGATGTAGGCGCTTTGGAAGATGTTGGGGGATTTTATTAGTTGTAAGGTATGTGATAAGTTGAGAGTTTAGAATGTTCAAGGATCTTAGAATGGAATGAGAGGTTAGAGATGGGTCGGTAGTTTGATGGAGACAGATAATCAAGGTGAGGCTTTTTAAGGATAGGGGTGATGACTGCTTTTTTGAAATCGGGAGTGACGGAGCCGGAATAAAGTGAACCGAAAATGATTTGATGAAGGGGGGGGGGTTGAAACAGTGTCAATTATCTGCTTTAGTATTGGTAGGGGAAGAGTGTCAAGGGATGCGGTTGAGGAGGTGGATTCGAGAAGGGAGATGATTTGATCAAGTGAGGGAGATTCACATTTTTCAAGGGATAATGGAAAGGTGATGGGAGTGATGGGAATGCCAGGGGTAGGAAGGGTGGAAATTTGGTCGTTGAAAGATTTGTAGAACAGGAGTGGTAGTTCTTCAGGGGTGACAGTGGGGAAGGAGATTTAAGTGAACGACCAAGCAGTTTAGAAGAAAGTCTATGTATAGACTTACTGCCATTAGCGAGTTTGTCAAATTTGTGGGTGATGTTGGAGACTTTTGCGGTAAAAATAGCTTTACGGTGGATATTTTGTTGGTTATTGTAGTAGGGGAGGGATGTTTGAGATAATATGTTGTAGCTTTGCGAAGGATTCACTTTTGTTTTATTAGGGATATAGTATGCCAGGATAAGTCAGGGCTTGTGATGTAGGTTTTAGTGAATAAGGGGCGTGTTTATCGAGGATGGAGGAGAGAGAAGTATGGAGTTCAGCAGACGATTATGTTGGAAGGGAAGAAAGATGGCAGATAATAGCAGGAAGAGGGAGGCTGTTTAATTTGCATGAGATTCTAGTATTGAGTGGTCTGCTGGGTTTGGGGTGACTAAGGATAAGGAATATAAGAAAGTGGTCGGAGAAGAGTGGTACTATGGAATGGTCAGTGACAATTGTATTAGTTTTGGGGGAAAATATTAGGTCTAAAGTGTTACCATGGATATGGGTGGGAGAGGTGACGTGTTATACAAGGTTGAATGAGGTGAGCAATGTATTTAATTACTGGATCATAGGTTGGTTGGGTATTTTGAAATCGCCTAGTATAATTGTATTAGAGGTGAGAGTGGGTAGAAATAAGCTAAATTCATCAAGTAATACATTAATATTAGGAGAGGTAGGACGGTAGAAAAGGGAAACGTTGAAGGTACGAGAGAAAGGTTAGCTGATGGTGCAGCTAAGGGCTTCAGAGTGGGAAAACGAGTGAAAGGAAATATTAGAGATAGTTAGAGAAGATTTGTAAATTATTCCCGTTCCGCCACCGGGATGGGAAGAGTCGCGAGGGTTGTTAATGAAACAGTAGGGGGAGTGTTAAGAACAGCAATGTGAGGAGAATCCAGAGGAGATAGCCACGTTTCTGTGGGGTAGAGGGTGGTTAATTGTGGGGAGGGGGAAAGTATGATTTAAGGGAAGTGAGGGAAAGGAGAGGGAGAGGGATGTGTTGGGTAAGTAGGAAATAATGGGAGAGGTATAAGTAGGGGAGTTTAGGGTATCACAATATCGGGTGGGACACGTGAAATTAAGGTGATGTGAAATGTTTTGGTGCCGCTGATCACGTAATTGAAGTTGGGGATAAGTGTGAGGAGTTCAGGTGATTGATGGTGGAGGTGCAGACTTTACGATCAATAATTTGGGAATTATTGAGGGGTTCACAGAACCTGACTTGAAAAGGTGAGTTTTTTAGGAGGTGGATATTGCGGTATACAGTGTTTTTGGAATGATGATCAAGATAGGTGATGGATAGTGGTTTTGGTAGGTTGGAGGGGGAGTTGGGTGAGTGTGGGATACGGTGAGAGTGTATATGTGGCTGGGAGTGGATATTGATGGAGGCAAAAAGCTTTTTTCACGTAGGCTGTGTCATTCCCAGCATTCAACTTACATCAACACTTAGTTGAACTTAAGTTTATCGACTTAAGTTGTGATGTAGGTTATATTAATTTAAATTTAAGCATTATTATTAATGTACTATAATCAACTTTAGTAGAACATAATATATAAAATACAAAATTATATAATTAAATATTATTTATTATAACTTATGTTTCATAACTTAAGTTCAACTTAAGTTCAAATTGAGTTATTAACTTAAGTTCAACTTAAGTTATTGATATAAGTTGAACGTAAGTTTAAATTAAAAATAAAATATAAATATAAATATTAGTATTTTATGATTACTTATTTATGTTTAATATAGTTATGATATAAAAATATACATTTAAACATATATTTATTCATATTATAAACTTAAGTTACATAACTCAAGTTGAACTTAAGTTGAACTTAAGTCATTGATGTAAGTTGAACGTAAGTTTATATATAATATAATAATAATAATAATAATAATAATAATAATAATAATAATAATAATAATAATAATAATAATAATAATAATAATAATAATAATAATAATAATAATAATAATAATAATAATAATAATAATAATAATAATAATAATAATAATAATAATAATAATAATAATAATAATAATAATAATAATAATAATAATAATAATAATAATAATAATAATAATAATAATGATAACATAATAAATATTATATTATATACTTATGTTACATGACTTAAGTTGAACTTAAGTTATGAACTTAAGATGAACTTAAGTTGAACGTAAGTTTATATATAATATAATAATAATAATAATAATAATAATAATAATACTAATAATAATATAATAAATAAAATATTATATACTTATGTTACATGACTTAAGTTCAACTTAAGTTCATAACCTAAGTTCAACTTAAGTTCATAACTTAAGTTCAACTTAAGTTATTGATGTAATTATTATTATTAAGTTTATATAATTATTTTATTATAGAAAGAATAAAATATTATACCTTTTAATTATTTTGAAGTATTGATTTAATTTTTATCTATGCAAATTAATTATAAATTATTATTTTAAATTAATATTTAAGTAAATATACTGTTTTTAATAAATACAATATTATTTTAAAACCTAACATTATTTAAGTAATCCTATGTATTTTAATATATTATCATAATCTAATTCAGGAGACTCATGATCTACAATTTCAATCATAATTATATTGATAATACAAATGGAAATCATGTGAAATAATTGCCCAATATTTAATATATAGCAATTGCATATTGATTAAATATTGTATTCAATATTAAAATGATTATATTATTGAATTTAAGTTTTACATCTAACTTAAATGAAATTATATAATATATTATAATATATAAGTTACTATTTTGCTATGGTAATACTTATACGCTAATATACTATTATTTATTTTACATATAAATTTACGTTCAACTTACATCAACAACTTAAGTTTAGAACTTAAGTTGAACTTAAGTTATGAACTTAAGTTGAACTTAAGTTGAACTTAAGTTGAACTTAAGTTATTGATGTAAGTTGACCGCTGGGTTACCTGTTTCATTGGCACCAATGATTGTGTGGGAGATAGTTGGTAATATACCGACAAGAAAGTTAATAAGTGGAGTGTTGGGGGGGGTGTTTATTAATTCTTTTCCATGCAATTTTATCAGATGTGGGAGAAGTAGGGGAGGCATGCATGAGCGGTGAGGGGGGTTTAGCTATGGGATTGATGTATTGTGATCGTTTAGTAACAAAGATAGGTGAGTGGGGATAGTAGATAAGGTAGGAACAGTGGGAGAGTTGGGGGTGACTGGCGTATGGTTTGGGATGAAGGGTTGGGTGGTGGGGTGCAGGTGCAGGGGAATGATATTTATAGATGGGAGTTCATGGGATAGGTTTGGGCGATACTATTGGAGAGTATCTTACGTTGGGACGGTCTAGGGTCAGTTCTACAGTTGGTGCAAAACCAGTAGAAACTAGAATTTTGGAGGGCAGTCATTGTGTTAAGGGTAGATTTGGGGAGTTTTGTACAGGATTGGCAAAGCCACTTACAGCAATGGTCGTATCCAGTGAGTGACGTGGCGATAATGTTATACGAGGGGCATGTGCACTGCATATTGTGCAGTCAGTGTGGGTGGAGTTAGTCATAATTGAGGGTAGAAGTAGTTTATTGGGAGTAAGTGGAGGTAAATGGTAATACATATAGGACTTATCTTGATTATGGGTAATAAAGTTAAAATTAAATAAGTAACATTTTTAAAATTCAATATTGTTGTTGTTGTGTTGTAAAGGGTAGGCCTATCTATGTTCCTTGCCATACGACTATACATTTTCGCTATGATCCATTATTATAAGGATTCTTTAATAAGATTATAATGATTATTATAATCATTATTATTATAATAATATATAATAATGTATAATAATTATATTCATTATAAATAAATTAATTAGTAAAAAATAGTAATTAAATATATGATACAAAATGTAGTATAAATTATAGTTTTATAAAAAAAATTATTACAAATTTAATACACTATATAAATGGATCAAAATCAAGAATCATCTTAAAATCATTAATCATAAATAAAAATAGGCGGGAGACCAATATCTAATTTAATGTTTGCCGACGATATAGATTTGTTGGCTGGTTCGGAAACGGAATTACAAAGTCTAACGGATTCACTTGAAAAAGCAGAAACCTCTTTCGGAATGGAAATAAGCCATATCAAGAGTAAAACTTCAGTGAACGGAGAAACAGAAGCGCCTAAGATTATGATGTATGGTAAAGCTTTAGAGAATGTTTCTAATTCCAAGTACTTAGGAGCTACGCTATCCGATGATGCGCCATTACAAAAAGAAATCCGTATAAGACTTGTAACGGCAACATCAGTAATGGTGAAATTAGAAAAGATTTAGAGGAGCAAAGAAATTGTTTTAAAAATAAAATGTAAGCTATATAAATCACTAGTTCTCTCAACACTGTTGTATGGATGCGATACGTAGACGTTATACCAATAATAAAAAAAAGATATCCGTATTCGAAACCAACGCCTTTAGACGTATACTTCAAATAAGCTACAGAGAGCATAAAACTAATGTATTCGTTCGAGCTGAAATCGAAAAGAGAATTGGTCATAATACGGCTCTTCTGGATATTGTTTTACAAAGAAAACTCAGCTTCTATGGTCACATAAGTCGACATAACAACTTATGCAGAACAATAATGAAAGGATATGTTGAAGGAAATAGGAATAGAGAAATAATATTAGATATTGTGAAAATAGAAGGCATATAGAATTTAGAAAAATAGTAATGGATTGGTTTACTAATACAGATGCACGGAATATAGCTAATTGGTAGGAGAGATGAAAGATAAGTGCATGTGCGTTTAATTTTATCAGTAAAATTATTAGCGAATTCATAGCATAATTCATTTTTTGCAATATTAGGTATATGAGGTATATTGATAGGCATTGTAGGGGAGAGAAGCTTACGAGCAAGGGCAAAAGAAGCACGGGGATTAGATGTGAGGTTATTTATTTTACTAATATAAAAAGCAGACTTGGCTTTAGAGATTTTAGATTTATAGAACTTGCGATATGTAGAAAATATTAAGAGGTTACTAGAAGCGGGGTTCAACAAGTTCGGAGGAAAACTAAGGAGAGTTTGAATGGATATTAATAGTTCGAGTTTTTAGAGGGCAAATTTATCAATCAAATAAGATAGAGCATAATTGAGTGAATCCATGGAAAACGGCAATGAAAGGAGGATTAATTTAAGTTCCGAGGCATAACAATCATAATCAAGAGATCGGTAGTTTATATATGTGATGGATTTTTTTTCTATAAAGGTGGAGTAAGGAAGAACTAATCGACAAGTTATTAGAACATTATCGGTAATTAAGTCAGATTTACAACAACCAGTGATACACTCACAACTACTATGAGATCTACAAAACATTAGATCAGATGAATGACCAGTAATATGAGTAGGGAAAGTTATAAATATTATATATATTATATATATATATATAATATACTACTTAGAATAGCAAAATACAATATTTAAATAGTTTATATATATATATATATATATATATACCTATACGTGTTAAAACTTAGTGCTCATTAGCATAGATAGTATATATATATATATAAATATATTATCAAGAATGTTTATTCACCTATTAAATAACAATTATAAAATATAATATAATTCTCATCTTGTAATACATGTTGTGGTTTCGGTAGTTGTAACTCGATTCTAAATATATATACACTTAGCTACACTATAGCTGTAGTAGTATAATGTAGCTATAGCTACACATATATACGTGTGTTGCTATAGCGACAGGGTAACGATGCCAGCATGGAACCATCATAATGATACGGGCAATAATATCGCTTTATTTATTTTTAATAAACTCTAATGTAATTAAATAGATAATAAAATTATATACATATATATATATATATATATATATATTATAGATATTTTAATCAATATAATCAATTATTAGTTTAAATTCTATTTACCATATATATATATATATAGTGTATATATTGTATATTGCCTACGTAAATATTACGTAGGAAATATATAATATAGGAAATAATGAAAAATTATACAAAATTGGAAATAATGAAAAAGCTTAAGAAGGCTAAAAATACCTTTCCCGGAAAAGACAAGATTGTGTTTACACCTTAAACTAAAAAAAGCACTATTACTTGAAAGAATATTCAAAGCTGTGCACAGAATTGGAATACCTGCGTGTTGGAATATCAGCAATACTATTCTTATACATAAGAAAGGCAGCACTGACTTACCTTCTAATTTCCGTTCCATCAGCCTACTTCCTACTATGTATAAGATATACTCTGGGATACTATCCAATCTAATTATTGTTTTCGTTCTATATTGTTATATGCACCTACGAGGGATGGCCACACATATACTAAGTGCTAATAAACCTTAAGGTAATAATATCATCATCATCATCATCATCATAAAGCCCTTTGCTAATACTATGCAATTGCATTGTATATTAATATACACATTATAATAATAATTTATTTATATAAAAAACATTTAACAATATTTTTCTAATTTATAATTTGTTGTATTTAAATTAAATAATATATTATTACATTTAATTAATTAGCTTTACTTTTATATATTAATATAGGATTAAGTAAATATTCAGTATTCCACAGAATGTTACTACATAAAGTATCACTATACATATTTCTATATAGAGTAGATATACATATTGACTAAATAATTTAATTTAATAATAAAAATAATGAATGTATAATGTGATTTTATTATCTAATTAAGATGATATTTATAGATAATCAAGTGGTATATTTAAAAATTACAATGACATTTTTGTATTCTAATATTTATTAATTTATTCACATATATATATATATATATATATATATATACATATAGTTATATATATCATATATACATATATATATATATATATACATATACATATATATATATATATATATATATATATATATATATATATATATATATATATATGTGTGTGTGTGTGTGTGTGTGTGAATATGCATATTTAATTAAGTATTCAATTAGATGCACATTATGAAACTTGTATATATATATATTAATATTTTAATTTAAGAATAATAAAGGGATACATTAATCTACATGCATAAATCACACAACTCAAAATTGTCCATATCAACACATAATTGATGACACAAATCATAACATTTATTGCATGGTATCGATGCTTCGGTGCCATCGATAATATTTTTACTACAGATAATGCAGTTATAAATTAATGTTTCTTTGGTTTTTATTTTTCCGAATATCCTCATCTTTTATGCATTTTATTTGTGGTTGGTTTAGTATAAGGTTATTGTTATACGGAGAATCCGTAATTATAGACGTGTACCCCTTTCTCTTATCTTTTTGAGATGATAGAGTTATATATATATATATATATACATATTTATATTATGCTTATTTATATACTTATTTGTTTATTTCTACATATTTATAATAAATATAATTCTACTTCAGAATAATTTTTAATTATAAAATTGTTCATTTATATAGTTACTTTAACTCTTTTAAAGAACAAATATATTAAATATATTTAATATATATATTTAATATATTTAATACTATAGTATATCAAAATCATATTTTAAATTATATTTATATAACAAAATAATTATAAATATTAAAATTAATTAAATAAAGTGTTAATATGTGTATTGTATATAACGTGTACTGATGCTAATGGTTTATACAAGATTAGCATATCATATATTTGATTACAAAGTGAATTTAATTATATTATTTAAGTTTTATATGCATTACTGATATTTATATATTTTTTAATTAATTGAAATATAAAAACCCCTTACACCGGAGGGAATATCTGTAGTAACAGTAGCGGTGACGTTGAGACTGGTATATGTATAGTTATATTAAATAATATTAATATAATATATATATATATATATATATGTATATATATACTATAGTTTTTCTAAATATTTGGGTAAAATAGATGTGGGTCCCTTTTTTTAAATAATAGTTTCTGAGTTGTTATATTGGGAGCATCTTCTTCTTAATGTTGTCGCCGGAACATTAAATAATCGGCAGGTATCTGCATACATACCTCCATCTCTAACATGCTTTATTGCATACACCGTTGATTGTTAATCCCATTTATTATTCGTATTCACGATTTTAATGTTAATTAGTATTAGGTGTATGAGTGTACTATAGTTTATGATAAACTATGATAAACTATGATAAACTATGATAAACTATGATAAACTATAACTTTAATTTTTGTTCATAATTTTAAAAATCTAAAACTTAAATAAAATGCGTGCGTCGGCATGAATATTACAAAATATATTATTAAAATAATAAAAACTGAAAAAATGAATCGAGTATATAGCGAGACACCTATTGATTTATTTTGGTATTAAAATCCACTACTCCCTTCTTGCGATATTTTTTCGTTATTTGTTGAGTGTAACTAAACTGATATTAATACTAGAAATATATGAGTTAAAGTAAACATTAAAATAGCTATAATATATAACGATGCATATTCTATTACATTTGAAAATATGAAATTATAACATCAACTATTCATCGAAATATTACAATTCTACAAAGTCATACAACATATCCTCCACTAGTCCCTTCTATAACCTAATTATATGTAATTTATAATTAATATAATTCATTAAATAATTTTAAATTATATTATAATATTATAATGAATATTATAAATGAATTAATTTAAAAATTAAGTTTATTAATTCAATATTATTGAATTCCAATATAATCATAATTTAATGATATATTATATAGGTATATTATATAGTGTACCTATTCATAATATATATACACTGGATTGTCCAGGCATATTATAATAAAGTGTTAAATTGTTAGGTTTCCTTTAAAATATATATGATATTAAATAAATAAATTAAAATTGATTTATTACAATAATAACAATAATAATCTTTATACATAAAAATAATAAAATATTATAGGATTACCTATATGATTAATTCTATAATTAAATCTTTTTTAAAGAGGCTATTTTATTTATTAAATATACTATTATCAAGGATATTGCTACAGGGGAGAGAAGTATTGTGGCCGATAACGATATTTCAAGAACCATTATAGTTATCAAAAATGATATATACGAAACATGTAGATAATTTAATTCTAAGAATGATAGTGTACATCATTTTTTATTTATATCAATATTAATTATTGATTTTTTATTAGAGAAAAAAATCAAATAATCGTAATTTTTATCGAAAAAACGTTTGTAGCTGAATATAAGTAAAACTAAATGGGATAACGATTAATTATTTTTATATTTAAAAAAGTGCGTGTGTATCTTGATATCTGATACAATGTATTTTATTTTCTAATTATAAAATAGTATGTATTTGATAATGTCATACATGACGCGATCCTAGTGGCTATTTCGGAACTATCCACCATAATACCCGCACTAGTGTATTTTATCTCTATTTATACAGAAAATTTGTTTTTAATAAAAGTCAAATGATTTTAATAGAAATAATTAATTGAGTAAATGTTGATAGCCATTATTTAGAACAACATATTATAATTGTATATACAACTTATTGGATCATAATATCCCATATTGATATGATATATTGTGTTTCTTGCAAGGTAATAAAAATATCGGTCATAATACCCTTCCCTCCCCTACATGTCCTTGCTATTATATTAAATATAAATGTGGACAGTTATGTTTCTATATTTATAGATATACCAACAACGGCTTTGGGCTTTTTATATACTATATAAATGGGTTGCCAGTAATTTTGTACAACTTATTAAAATAAATGTATTTCATATACAGTTATTATATGAATATATAATAAATTATTAAATATTGATATAATAGATTTTATTTATTATATATATTCGTATAAGAAATGTATAATTATGAAATAATTAAATTTAATATGTCGTACGAAATTACCTCGTACGATATTACTGGTAACCTATAACTGGCGTCCTTTAATGTGGTATATATACATTTGGGTGTTATGGTGGTAACATTATAATGGGCAATTAAAGTTCAAAAATTTTTACAAAATATACCTTTTTAATTAAAATTGTTCTCGAATATGGCTATATATAATACACAAATAATTCTTTTCGTAAAATAATGTTAAACTCTATAAATTCAATTTTTATTTTATTCAAAAATATACATATGTATAATGGTGATATATTATTTAAATATTAAATATAAACTAAATATATATATATATATATATTTAGTTTAATTATATATAATTAGAATATTTATTTGTAATATATAAAGATGTCGCAATTTTTCACTAAGTTTACAAATTAATTAGAGTGACATATATGTATATGAGTCATATACAAATATAATATGATATGAAATATAATAAGACAAATATATATATATATATATATATATATATATATATATATATATATTTACCTCGATAAATCATTGTCATATAACATACAAGACTGCTAACACATATTTTGTGAAATTTTCATTTTAGGCTTGAGTGATATCATCTGCGATATTGTATTGCAATGCTTCATGGATTCAGGAGTACATATTTGAATTTATATAAATTAATGCAAAAACTTAATTTTTCAAAATTATTTATTTCAATATGATAATACTAAAATCGTAATATAATTGAATACATATTATTATGTGGAATATATTCGTTATAATGATATACATAAAATAGAAAACTATATTTCAATCTAACCTGAATTTATTAATATATTTATCAATATACCTATAGGTTGGTCAATATCATTTGTATTTTTAATAACATATTTATATTGAAATATGAAATTAAAAATATAGTTTATGAAATATAGTTTATATGAATAATGATTTGACAATTACATAAATTACTATTAAATATTGAAATATCAATGACATATAATGAAATATGCCACTTAAAGTATATATTTCGAAATACAAAATAGCCCTTGATAATATTAATAAATTAATAATTATATATATCAAATTAATAAAATATAAACTACGAATTAAAAAGAGACAAAACATTGACAACAGAGTATAGTTAAACGTATACTAATTATTTAGGAAAAAAATGATACATAACTACAAATTATAGCAAGGAAAAAAAGTATGTTTTAAAAACAAAAAAAGAAAGATATATATATATATATATATATATATATATATATTTCATTATCAAATATATTAGTACATATATGTGTATATATTGCTTGTAATTAAAATATTTAATTAAATATATATATATATATATATATATGAATCCGGCTAGCCGATCAAATTAAACATAGTATTTAATTTATATATAATTAAATGTATACATTATAAATATAAATATATTTATAAATGTATATATCATATACTATAGTATATTATGTATTATAAAATAATAATGATTATATATTTAATTAGAATAGTAGTAATATTAATATTAGTAATTAACTTAATAATAATATAAATATACTTATATATATATATACAAATATATATATATATATATATATATATATATATATATATATATATACAGTAGAAGCTCGGTAACTCAACATGTCAATAACTCAACATTACCGATAACTCAACATCCAAAACATATTTGGTTGGATTCGTATATTTTACATGTTAACAAAAACCCTATTACTCAACAAATAAAACTCAACATACATATAACTCAACATCGTTTTTATAATCCTAGCCTATACATTACATGTACATATACATCCGATAACTCAACATTTATGAAAAATCAAAATATCACAAACATATGTTGTTGGATTCGTATCTTTTACATGTAATAAAACTACATTGCTCAATAAATATAATTCAACATACATTATTCAACATGGTTTTATTTAATAATATATGGATATAAATATATAAACGTAAAAATACAATTACAATTATTATATTATCATACGAGTACTACTTTGAATGCATTTATGTGAACAAAACATTAATTAAGTCTATAGACTAAGTTATATATAGACTTATTAACTATCCCTCACAATGGACAATGATTCATGAGTGTATCCTTGCAAGGCATAATCAAGGATTAGGCCTATTTTGAATTATCCAATGGGGAATGATTATTTGTAACAATAAGTTTATTAATATTCATTCTTGTATATTCGAAATCATTAAAGATTATGAAGTAAATGATGTAAAGTAAACGATAAAATTAAATCAATTCAGGTAAATCTTATTTTTTTATAATCAATTTTAATTAATTTTAATTATAAATTACAGATTCTAAAAGAATTACAGAATACTCGAAATTATCTAATTAAGAATAATTTAACTGACGATAATTGTTTATTACACACTACTCATATTATAAATAGGTTTAATAATCAATTTGATAAAAATGTAATACAATCAAAAATGAATAATGACTTTAATAAAAAATGAATATAGTATTATTCCCAAGAAATCCTTGCTATTCCTATGACTTTTTATTTATTATAATTATTATTTTAGAACAATAAACAATCTATAAACTTAATAATAATCATAAACCATCATTAGGAGTAATATACTATAGGTAGCGTAACAAATATACCATTATAAATAAAAATAAATTTATACTTCCGATAACTCAACATACTCGCTAACTCAACATGAAAACTCCGTCCCGTCAATGTTGAGTTATAGAGCTTTGACTGTATATATATATATATATATATATATATATATATATACAGTAGAAGCTCGTGAACTCAACATGCGGATAACTCAACATTGCCGATAACTCAACATCCAACGAATATTTGGTGGGATTCGTATCTTTTACATGTTAACAAAAACCCTATTACTCAACAAATATAACTCAACATACATATAACTCAACATCGTTTTTATAATCCTAGCCTATACATTACATGTAAATATACATCCGATAACTCAACATTTATGAAAAATCAAAATACCACAAACATATGTTTTTGGATTTGTATCTTGTACATGTAATAAAACTACATTGCTCAATAAATATAATGCAACATACATTATTCAACATGGTTTAATTTAGTAATATATGGATATAAATATATAAACTTAAAAATACAATTACAATTATTATATTATAATACGAGTACTACTTTGAATACATTTATGTGATCAAAACATTAATTAAGTCATTCATTTATACATCCGATAACTCAACATACTCGCTAACTCAACATGAAAACTCCGTCCCGTCAATGTTGAGTTATCGAGCTTTGACTGTATATATATATATATATATATATATATATATATATATATATATATACATATGAATACATTTTGTAATACGTATGCATGAATTAGTATTTAGGGACACACACAAACATGGTAATGACCGATATATATATAACATAATAACAAAACGGATATAACCATATGACATATCGTATATAATTAGTTCAGCGGTGTGTATTGTTGTGCACGCATGACTTATAATGGTTCCGTGATAATAATAATAACTCCACATGCCCCTCTCTCTGCATCTCGCTCATTATCGTCCTCTCTCGCTCGTTCTCGCTCTATCTCTCTACTTCTCACTCCATCTAGCCCCTGTCCTCCAGATCTTATTAGAAACCATAGAGCTAGAGAGAAAGCTCTTTAGCTCTGTGTTAGAAACAGACGATGATGAGAATTATCAGCTCGGTGACGCGATACATGGTTATAATGACATAATAATGATGTAATAATGACGTAATATTGTGTGTTTAACGCATGCATAGTACGTAATGATTATAATCTTTATAATATATACGTGTGTGTATATATATATATATATATATATATATATATATATATGCACATATATATAGGGGAATTATGTCTAATATGGGCCACTTTTTATGTTATCAAATAACTTTATTATTTACGATGAGAAATTAATGAAATTGTATCACGATTTAAATATTATAAACGTCAATAACATTACAATTTCAATTTTTTTAATACTGTTATTTATCGTCGAAAATGTGCCCGGCCCGTATTGAAAACAATGTTTGTAATACGGGCCGGGTAAAACATCCACTAGATAGCGAAACTAGTTATCATTTTTCAACCAATCAAATGAATTGTTATATTGATGATACAATTTCACGCTATAAGGGTGTGGTGTTTAGGATATAATTTAAACATATAATAATCATTATACCATGAATGCCTGTATATTTAGCTTATTCTATATTCATATAATTCTAATATATTATATCCAATGCTTACCATAAAACTAAAATAATATTCCAGTGAATATAATCTATATAATAATTATAATAACTATCATATAAAATTATAATTTGTTCGCACATTTTTGATCATAACTTTTTATTAAATATTAATTTAAAAAAACTAAATGTGAATTGTATTATATAATTTAATAATATTTCCAATGATACCGATTGTATTACATTATAATCAATATACAAAATCGCATTATAATACATAATTTATAATTCATAATATAAATTATTAAAACTAATTTATTATAATACAGAATAGTTAGGATATAATATTAATAATTATTAATATATTGAATATATTATAATTTATCCTTATATAGGTAAACAATTAACTTTACTTATGTATTTATCATGTAACTCAAATAATATTTACAATATTTGTAATGTACGGTCATTTGCGATTTATTCCATAACATATATAATTGATTTGAACAAATAAATTATCTATATTATATAGAGTATCTATATATTATGAGTTATAAATACATATTTACATTGCACAATATTTATATATATATATATATATATATATATATATATATATATATATATATATATATATATTAAATTCAAATATCCAGTTTGAAATACGAATTAATATTGTAAAATATTTATATATCCTAATAATATATATCCTAATATATAAATTATATAATACAATAATATATACCCACTTTTGAAATGATTGCGGAAAAACTACATAAAAATAATATTGTATAGCGATAAATTTAACACCGTTCAGATGTCCGATATTTATTCACAATGATCGTATAATGAGATAATTCTAGATGCGATAATATTAAATAAACATAATTATGTGTTTACCAATGAACTTAATATGTATTTTATAAGTTTGTAAAACATATTAACAGAAATAATTTAATTTAATATTATATCAAAAGTATTCATAATATTTATTAACGTATGTTGATATATTATCAAACTGTAGTGTTATATATATATATGTATATCATAAATAAAAAAATACACGAGTAATATAAACATCACGTGATGTACAGTACTGTTTTCGCTATACATTCTAATAATTTATAATTCACAAAGTAATGCCAGATATATAAAATGATATGCATGTGTGCATTTTATTTAATATTGAATGAAATATCATGACTAAAATATAAGTTCTAGTTATTGCATAGTGCAAGTAATGCTGAAAAGTAGGTTTGTACCTACATGATTTTACTCGTACATACGTTAACCGAAAAATATTGTACACATAATGTACATGTGAACAGTGCTTTATACAAATATTACATTTAATATATATATACATTATATATTATATATATATATATATATATATACTAGGGTGGGTGGCCGGCGTTGCCCGTGAATGAGACTATTTTAGGTGTGGGTGTAATGGGTTAGTTGAGACCATTGGGTCTTTTTTAGATTTTTATATAATGTTTTCTAGCAGTCAGTGTGCCGTTATTTATCTTTTTTTTATTTTAATGAAAAAATCCAATCTAACCACAAATGTGAAAATAACAATATAAATAAATATTATTTTATAGGGAAGTAATGCAGCTAAAAAAAACCACCAATATTAAAACTTAATCCAATTAACAACAACAATGAAAATAACTAATACTCCAAATATAACACATATATCACTATACTTTCATAGACTCATTCTGGAAGTAGTGCAGCTAAAAAAACCTACACAAATTAAAACCTAACCCAACCCAACCACAAATGTGAAAATAACTAATAATCAAAATATCACTGAACACACACACATATCACTATACTTTTATAGGTCCACTCGGTAAGTAATGCAGCTAAAAAAACTATCAATATTAACCCAACCTAACCCAACCTAACCACAACTGTGAAAATAACAATATAAATGAATATGCTTTTATAGGCTCACTTAGGAAGTAATGCAGCTAAAAAAAACCTACACAAATTAAAACTTAACCCAACCTAACCAAAACTGTGAAAATAACAATATAAATGAATATGCTTTTATAGGTTCACTCGGTAAGTAATGCAGCTAAAAAAACTACCAATATTAAAACTTTAAAAATATATATATACAAATTATCTTAAATATATATATATATATATATATATATTTGTATAGACTCACTCAGTATGTAATCATATATAATTATAGAATAGATTTTTGAAAAAATATTTTTTTATAAATCTATATTTTGTTCTTTGACCTATATCTATATGATGACATTTGGCGACATATTAAAACCGAGATGGAAACCCTATTATTCATATTTTCATGATTTTTCTGATTTTATTACATGTATTTTCGTGCATCTAATCTGATGAATTCATAATTTATACGACAAATTTACCGGAAGTCGGTCAAATAGAATATTCTAAAATCATGTATTTATCACTTTTCGGCCGTAGTTCGAAGAATATTAAACATAAGAAGTCACAATTTATCAAAGTATATTCTATTTTAATTAACTATTTAATAAAGTTGAAATTATTGAAATCGATTAATTATTGTAGATTTTGATTTTTTACATCAACTATGTTTAATAATTTATGTTTACATGTCGTAGATAGGAAATAATTAATATAAACTCGTAACGTACAAAATATTAACTCGATTTTACTCGTTCTTGAATTTCAACTCAGTAATACGGGTAAATAAATTCCGATTTACCAATTTTTATTTAGATATTCAAACCGGAAGTACCATTTCGTAAATCTACGTAATGTATTCGAAATTAAAGAAACTCATTTTTACGAAATTATTTACGATAAAATTCTCCACATTAATGTTTGTTAATAAAATTTTGCGTCGAATTTAAATTTTTCGATTACGTAAATCGATTAAAAAAATGACACTATTTATCGATTATTGGTATCGGGTGAATACATATTCAAAAAAGTAAATCATTCATGTTACCCCCGCTGCCCCACTTTATCTCCCGACATTTTCCTTACGTTTTCCTTACGGTGAATTTTAATTATTTGAATTTATACAAAATATTAAATATTAAATTTTAACGATAAAAACCCAAAATACTACCAGAAATATTGCCCGTAGATGAAAATGAGTGTGCGCATACTATGTATTCCTAAATATATTTCGGGTTTCTAAACTCATATATATACATTGGCAAAAAAAAATTTCAAATCGAGCATTATTTGAATTTAAGTATACACTTTGTTGAGATTTTTGACGGAAAAAGACTTTTATGGGCAAGAGATTTTGAAAAATTTTGAAAAAAAATCACACCTCAATTTAAAAAAATTATTTTTCTATCCGTTAACGTCGAGGTGGGGACGACTCGGCCTGCGGCCTCGGCGTACGAGCCCGCCGCGCACCACCTAATTAAAGTATGTTTAGAGAAATATATATATAGATATATATATATTCTCTAAATTAACACCGAAAATAATTTAGATATATCTAATTAAAAATCATTAATTTTCAAATTATATAGACATTTGTTATTTGTATAACTTATTATATACATACATAGGTATCCAGTGATATCGTGCGAAGTAATTGCATGCGGATTATTTTAATTTGGTTTGATAAATTCGTGCACATTGTAAATAATACTATTTATAAATAATCATTTACATTAACATATCGTACGAGATCAATTCGCACGAAATAACTTCGCGCGAGATCCTCATATACCATATAATCACTCATATCCCATATATATATATATATATATATATATATATATATATATATATATATATATATATATATATTATGTAATCCTAATACTCTGGGACCCATATACTAAATATTTGAAATTTAAATACTAAACTAAATACATTTGTTTGAACATTCTAATTTAACTCTGATTTATAGCCACTCCAAGAAGTACTCCCTACATTATATTTATAGTAAAATAATATAACAATGTTATATATTAATCACAATCTTTAATTCCATATAGTATATATATAATGATTATTAATGATAATAAATTCAATAGTATATTAGTTTAAAATATTGTATATAATTTTGTTCATATATTAACCACAGTTTAATTATAAAATTAACTTATATGTTAACGCAGTTATTTTATTATAGTTAGCGGCCATATATTAATCTAAGAAGAAGCACCCATTCAACGACTTACTGATAATTACTGGAGACTTGATATAATAAGCTATACATGTTGAAAATGCAGAGTACATATTGTAAACAGTAAGTATAATTATTATTACATTTAATTTTTATTTATGCAAATTAATTTTTCATTATTATATTTATAGGAATGATTACTTGATTATTGAATTGCATAGAGCTGATACAAATGGAGGTCTAGATGAATGCGATAGATCATATACATTTACAGTATAGTTATTAATTACTATGTGTGGACTCTATCGACAATCATATTATGAATATAGATTTTATTACATATGTGAACATTTCATATATTATTGTTCGTGGTATATTATAATTCGATATTGCCATCTAGCGGTATTAGTCAGATAATAAGAATTTTCTATATGTATATTAATTTCTTAATTTCTTAATTAAAATATCACATGTTTTAATATTTCATATACTATTTCGCCATCTAGTGTTAATGGTCAGATTCATCTTAAATTTACACTTTTAAAGGTACTAGAGATAGATAGGGAGTGCAATATCTTTCCTTTGGAAAATCTTTGGTATTATTATTTATTGAAATACATATTAAATCATACCAATACAATACAAATATATTTTCTAAATATAGTATGTATCATTAATTATATCATATCAATATTATTTTAAAGTTAAATATTTAGTATTGCCATACTTTTATATTTAATTATTTAAACAATTATTTTATAGTTAAAATATAGACTATATATAGTACTATAGTACGTAGATAAAAATAAATAAGACCATTTTGAACAATATATTTGTTTTAATGGTATAATAAATTATGATGATTAAGGGCAGGGGGTAAATTAATTAAATATTTTTATTAAATAAAGTGTAAATAATATAAAATTAAGTATTGTTTATTAAATGCTCTAAAAATATGTGTTTATTAAATAGCAACAATATATGCATCTTTTACATTTGAATTAGCTGCATAATTAGTAATAAATAGTATGCTGCTATTTAGGAAAACTCATATGAGGGTATTTGGGGGTATACCCTCAAACTAGACATTTTAGACTATATCTATTTTATAATTAATTGTATTAAAATAATAAAATATTAATAAAATATTATATTATCATCCTCTTTCCAATATTATCATTACTTTTATTCTAGTTACAATATACAAAATCGGAATGATAAACATAAATAATTTGTATTAAATAATATCCGAATTTAATTGAAATTTCGCTTTTTATCAGACTATTTTATCTAATTTAAAATTAATTCATGTATAACAATTATATATATAATTTTTTTCTATAATTTAGTTGTAAAGTATTTATATATATATTACTATAAATGATTGTATTTTATAGCAGATTATAATAATTATTTAATATTTTTAAATTTAATAAATTGAATATATATTCTATTATACACAAGAAATAATAGCCAATGAAATAATATTGCAAAAACTCGTGATAAGAAATTATGAACATTTTGGGGTTAATAGAATAATATTTATGATAATTCACGAAATATATTAACCCTGTTTTATTTTTGGAACTTTGAAAATATGTTATGAGTAGTAAACGCCGGCCACATTCTCCTAAACACCACACCCTAAGAATACTTATCACGCATACTTTAATTTATTTCAGTTATTTAAACTAATTTATACCATAGTGAACTAAGGCAACCTACTAATGTAACCTACGTATCTATAGATACTATAGTAGATATTATCTACGTTAATTCTATATATATATATATATATTCATATAGGAATACAATAAATAATAGATTACATAATTTAATTTAAATAAGTAGTAGTAGTAGTAGTAGTATTATTTCACTTTAAAAATCGAAAAAATTGATAAGTTAATATCTAGAAAACTGTCTTTATTACCACAAGTTGATAATACTAACGATTATTCTTATATATCCCATTCTTAAAAATACTACTTATAATGTTGAGGATTTTCTAGTTATAGATCTAAATCTATATCTAAACTATCTATATTTTCTAAAATCTTTGAAAAAATTGTTGAAATACAACTTAGATTTGTCGTCAGCTTTTGATACTTTAAGTTTTGATATTTTATCTCTTAGATTAGCTAGTATTGGTATTGAATCTTTAGCTTTAAATTGGTTGTCTTCTTTCTTCACTGATAGATCTACGGCAGTTAAGATAAATGATTCTATATCTAAACATATCTCTCTACTTTTCGGTGTTCCTCAAGGATCAGTCTTAGGTCCATTGCTCTTTTCAATTTATATACAACCAATAGAAAACATAATCATTTTAAGAGTCTTAAATTTCATCTTTACACTGATGATATTATAATTTACTCCATAACAAATATAGATAGTAGTTGCAATGAGCTATCCTCGTAAGCAAATTTAGTCAACAGGTGGCTTCTATCTAATAGGCTACTCCTAAATATGACTAAGACTCAATACATTATTAAATCTTCCTTCTTATGTATCTTACTTTTCATCTATTAATATAGATAATCATATAATCGCGGCTGCATCTAAAATTATCTACTTTGGCGTCACTATTGACAATAAACTCACTCTAAATGAGCATATATGCTAAATAAATATATTTATTCTATTTGTAGAAAGCTAACTTCCATTTGTAGAATATTAGATTTATTAGGAAATATTCATCTATAAACTTAACCGAGTCTATTGTAAGATCTCTGGTTTTTTGACTGTTGACTATTGTAACTCGATATTGATTAGTTTATCTACAAAATCTTGAATGAAAATTAAACGCATTGATCATGCTGCTATTAGGTTAATTTTTAAACTACCTCTAATACCTCTACTACCTCTACCTAAAAATCATTCGAGTATTACCATGCGCCAATTAAAGTTAGGTATTCTAAATACTATAAATTGAAGTAAGTTTAAACTGTTATGTATAATTCATAACACCTTACTATATAATACTCCTGTATACCTTCGAAATTTACTCGCTCAAAAATTATCTAGACGGTCTCTACGCTCAACTATTGATCAATATCGTCTGAGATTTGAAATGGGAAGCGTCTCTATATTGTCGAAAGCATTATTATACAGCTCACCTGAAATTTAGAATTCGTTACCAATTACTATTAGATCTACAAGTAATCACCAGACCTTCAAAACCGCCCTAAAAAGTATCTTATTTCAAAAAAGAAGACCAATCTTAGTAAAATTTATGTTTTTTAGTAGTAGTATTAGTAGTAGTAGTAGTAGTAGTAGTAGTAGTGGTAGTAGTAGTAGTAGTAGTAGTAGTAGTAGTAGTAGTAGTAGTAGTAGTAGTAGTAGTAGTGGTAGTAGTAGTAGTAGTAGTAGTAGTAGTAGTAGTAGTAGTAGTAGTAGTAGTAGTAGTAGTAGTAGTAGTAGTAGTAGTAGTAGTAGTAGTAGTAGTAGTAGTAGTAGTAGTAGTAGTAGTAGTAGTAGTAGTAGTAGTAGTAGTAGTAGTAGTAGTAGTAGTAGTAGTAGTAGTAGTAGTAGTAGTAGTAGTAGTAGTAGTAGTAGTAGTAGTAGTAGTAGTAGTAGTAGTAGTAGTAGTATAGTAGTAGTAGTAGTAGTAGTAGTAGTAGTAGTAGTAGTAGTAGTAGTAGTAGTAGTAGTAGTATTAGTAGTAGTAGTAGTAGTAGTAGTAGTAGTAGTAGTAGTAGTAGTAGTAGTAGTAGTAGTAGTAGTAGTAGTAGTAGTAGTAGTAGTAGTAGTAGTAGTAGTAGTAGTAGTAGTAGTAGTAGTAGTAGTAGTAGTAGTAGTAGTAGTAGTAGTAGTAGTAGTAGTAGTAGTAGTAGTAGTAGTAGTAGTAGTAGTAGTAGTAGTAGTAGTAGTAGGAGTAGGTATACTGTATAAAAAAAAGTATTGAACTTATCAATTCAAGATTATTTGACTTACCTAATAGTGAATGTTTAATTTCAAACTTTAAATTAAATTTTTGCAATAATTTTAAATTAATTGTGAATGTTTAATTTCAAACTTTAAATTAAATTTTTGCAATAATTTTAAATTAATTGTAATTTATAGACCTCCAAGTAATGCTTATTCTTCTTTCATTGATTGTTTTTTTGAACTTGTTTCCCACATCTCTCTTACTAATACCGTTATTTTAGGAGATTTCAATTTTCATATTGGATCTGATAATACTGCTGCTCTCTCTTTTAATAATATTTTACAATCTTTATCTTTAACTCAACATGTATCTGAAAGGACACATATATCTAATAATATTCTTGATTTAATTATCAGTTCTAGTTTTCATCTAAATTATTTAACAATTCTTCCAATTAAATTTCTTATTTCTGATCATTATGCTGTTTCATTCATTCTGAACGTTAATATTAACTGCAATTCAAATCGAACGATTAGCTACAGAAATATTCGCAATATTGATTATGAATCTTTTAGTACTGATATCAAGTATCATACTAGCTCCAATTTCAACAATATATCTATATCTTTTTTAGATCAAATTCTTACTTTTCTACTGAATAAATATGCTCCTTCTAAAAATAAAGTAGTTAGTGATCGTACTAATGAATGGTTCTCGAATGATAATTTATATATCAAACGCCAAATGAGAAAAGCTGAAAGAATGTTCAATAAAAACTCAACATCTTTTAACATGATAAATTTAAAAAAGTTAAAATTATCTTTTAAAAGGAGCATAACTTCTACTAAAAAAGAATTTTATAAAAATAAAATTTTAAAGTGTGGTAATAACATGGGCAAGCTTTATGCTTTCACTAATTCTCTTCTAGGTAAATCTCATCACAAATCTTATCCTAATATTTCTGATGATATTTTATGTAATAATTTTAGTGATTTTTTCATTTCTAAAATTGATATTATTTACTCAGTCATTAAAATAAAATTGTCACCCCCTTCTATAAATCAATACAATTATTTGAATAATTCCTCTGAAAATTCTCAAAATACTCATTTAAATCAAACTCCTACTCTTACTCATTTTACGCTCCCTTCTAATGTTGACATCTATAATCTTTTAGTTACGGCTTCTTCTGCTTCTCCCTCTGATTCTCTGCCTCTTACTGTGATGAAATCTTTAGCTAATACACTCACTCCACTTTTTTCTTCAATCATTAATCAATCCCTTATTACAGGTGTTATTCCTTCTATTTTAAAACATTCTATTATTACTCCTATTTTAAAGAAAAATAGTCTTAATATAAATGAACTCTCGAACTTTCGCCCTATTGCTCAACTACCTTTAATCTCTAAAATTCTCGAAAAAATTGTTTTTAAACAGATAACTACTTTTATTGATTTTAATAACTTATCCTGTAACTTACAAAGTGCTTTTAGAAAGAACCACAGTACAGAAACTGCGATAACTCTTATACTAAATGATATATATACATCTTTAGATAGAAATGAGAAAATTCAGATTATACTTCTAGATCTGTCATCTGCTTTTGATACGCTATCTTTTGATATCCTTTCAGATAGACTTTTAGACATCGGTATATCTTCAACTGCTCATGATTTCTTAATTGGATTTGTCACTAATAGAACTTTTTCTGTTAAGATCAATAACTCTTATTCTAAATCTCAATCATTTAAGTACGGGGTTCCGCAAGGATCCGTCTTAGGTCCACTACTATTCTCTATATATCTGAACCCAATAACTAATATTATCAAATCATTTAAAACATTAAGATTTCATCTCTATGCTGATGATATTCTTATTTATTCTGTTAATAGTAGATTGGTCATGAATAATGAGCTAGTTGAATGTGCCAATCAAGTGAATAAATGGCTACTTATGAACAAACTTCTACTTAATACTTCTAAAACTGAATTACTGAACTTACCGCATAACTTTAATAACTTCACTGATATATTTATTGATAATATTAGAATTATTCCATC
>CAXHSG010000156.1:78200-145200 GCA_964019155.1 Osedax fenrisi
ACAATAATTAATCGATTTCAATAATTTCAACTTTATTAAATAGTTAATTAAAATAGAATATACTTTGATAAATTGTGACTTCTTATGTTTAATATTCTTCGAACTACGGCCGAAAAGTGATAAATACATGATTTTAGAATATTCTATTTGACCGACTTCCGGTAAATTTGTCGTATAAATTATGAATTCATCAGATTAGATGCACGAAAATACATGTAATAAAATCAGAAAAATCATGAAAATATGAATAATAGGGTTTCCATCTCGGTTTTAATATGTCGCCAAATGTCATCATATATATAGATATAGGTCAAAGAACAAAATATAGATTTATAAAAAAATATTTTTTCAAAAATCTATTCTATAATTATATATGAATTACATACTGAGTGAGTCTATACAAATATATATATATATATATATATATATATATATATTTAAGATAATTTGTATATATATATATTTTTAAAGTTTTAATATTGGTAGTTTTTTTAGCTGCATTACTTACCGAGTGAACCTATAAAAGCATATTCATTTATATTGTTATTTTCACAGTTTTGGTTAGGTTGGGTTAAGTTTTAATTTGTGTAGGTTTTTTTTAGCTGCATTACTTCCTAAGTGAGCCTATAAAAGCATATTCATTTATATTGTTATTTTCACAGTTGTGGTTAGGTTGGGTTAGGTTGGGTTAATATTGATAGTTTTTTTAGCTGCATTACTTACCGAGTGGACCTATAAAAGTATAGTGATATGTGTGTGTGTTCAGTGATATTTTGATTATTAGTTATTTTCACATTTGTGGTTGGGTTGGGTTAGGTTTTAATTTGTGTAGGTTTTTTTAGCTGCACTAGTTCCAGAATGAGTCTATGAAAGTATAGTGATATATGTGTTATATTTGGAGTATTAGTTATTTTCATTGTTGTTGTTAATTGGATTAAGTTTTAATATTGGTGGTTTTTTTTAGCTGCATTACTTCCCGAGTGAGCCTATAAAATAATATTTATTTATATTGTTATTTTCACATTTGTGGTTAGATTGGATTTTTTCATTAAAATAAAAAAAAGATAAATAACGGCACACTGACTGCTAGAAAACATTATATAAAAGTCTAAAAAAGACCCAATGGTCTCAACTAACCCATTACACCCACACCTAAAATAGTCTCATTCACGGGCAACGCCGGCCACCCACCCTAGTATATATATATATATATATATATATATATATATATATATATATATAATATATAATGTATATATATATTAAATGTAATATTTGTATAAAGCACTGTTCACATGTACATTATGTGTACAATATTTTTCGGTTAACGTATGTACGAGTAAAATCATGTAGGTACAAACCTACTTTTCAGCATTACTTGCACTATGCAATAACTAGAACTTATATTTTAGTCATGATATTTCATTCAATATTAAATAAAATGCACACATGCATATCATTTTATATATCTGGCATTACTTTGTGAATTATAAATTATTAGAATGTATAGCGAAAACAGTACTGTACATCACGTGATGTTTATATTACTCGTGTATTTTTTTATTTATGATATACATATATATATATAACACTACAGTTTGATAATATATCAACATACGTTAATAAATATTATGAATACTTTTGATATAATATTAAATTAAATTATTTCTGTTAATATGTTTTACAAACTTATAAAATACATATTAAGTTCATTGGTAAACACATAATTATGTTTATTTAATATTATCGCATCTAGAATTATCTCATTATACGATCATTGTGAATAAATATCGGACATCTGAACGGTGTTAAATTTATCGCTATACAATATTATTTTTATGTAGTTTTTCCGCAATCATTTCAAAAGTGGGTATATATTATTGTATTATATAATTTATATATTAGGATATATATTATTAGGATATATAAATATTTTACAATATTAATTCGTATTTCAAACTGGATATTTGATATTAATATATATATATATATATATATAAATATTGTGCAATGTAAATATGTATTTATAACTCATAATATATAGATACTCTATATAATATAGATAATTTATTTTTTCAAATCAATTATATATGTTATGGAATAAATCGCAAATGACCGTACATTACAAATATTGTAAATAGTATTTGAGTTACATGATAAATACATAAGTAAAGTTAATTGTTTACCTATATAAGGATAAATTATAATATATTCAATATATTAATAATTATTAATATTATATCCTAACTATTCTGTATTATAATAAATTAGTTTTAATAATTTATATTATGAATTATAAATTATGTATTATAATGCGATTTTGTATATTGATTATAATGTAATACAATCGGTATCATTGGAAATATTATTAAATTATATAATACAATTCACATTTAGTTTTTTTAAATTAATATTTAATAAAAAGTTATGATCAAAAATGTGCGAACAAATTATAATTTTATATGATAGTTATTATAATTATTATATAGATTATATTCACTGGAATATTATTTTAGTTTTATGGTAAGCATTGGATATAATATATTAGAATTATATGAATATAGAATAAGCTAAATATACAGGCATTCATGGTATAATGATTATTATATGTTTAAATTATATCCTAAACACCACACCCTTATAGCGTGAAATTGTATCATCAATATAACAATTCATTTGATTGGTTGAAAAATGATAACTAGTTTCGCTATCTAGTGGATGTTTTACCCGGCCCGTATTACAAACATTGTTTTCAATACGGGCCGGGCACATTTTCGACGATAAATAACAGTATTAAAAAAATTGAAATTGTAATGTTATTGACGTTTATAATATTTAAATCGTGATACAATTTCATTAATTTCTCATCGTAAATAATAAAGTTATTTGATAACATAAAAAGTGGCCCATATTAGACATAATTCCCCTATATATATGTGCATATATATATATATATATATATATATATATACACACACGTATATATTATAAAGATTATAATCATTACGTACTACGCATGCGTTAAACACACAATATTACGTCATTATTACATCATTATTATGTCATTATAACCATGTATCGCGTCACCGAGCTGATAATTCTCATCATCGTCTGTTTCTAACACAGAGCTAAAGAGCTTTCTCTCTAGCTCTATGGTTTCTAATAAGATATGGAGGACAGGGGCTAGATGGAGTGAGAAGTAGAGAGATAGAGCGAGAACGAGCGATAGAGGACGATAATGAGCGAGATGCAGAGAGAGGGGCATGTGGAGTTATTATTATTATCACGGAACCATTATAAGTCATGCGTGCACAACAATACACACCGCTGAACTAATTATATACGATATGTCATATGGTTATATCCGTTTTGTTATTATGTTATATATATATCGGTCATTACCATGTTTGTGTGTGTCCCTAAATACTAATTCATGCATACGTATTACAAAATGTATTCATATGTATATATATATATATATATATATATATATATACAGTCAAAGCTCGATAACTCAACATTGACGGGACGGAGTTTTCATGTTGAGTTAGCGAGTATGTTGAGTTATCGGATGTATAAATGAATGACTTAATTAATGTTTTGATCACATAAATGTATTCAAAGTAGTACTCGTATTATAATATAATAATTGTAATTGTATTTTTAAGTTTATATATTTATATCCATATATTACTAAATTAAACCATGTTGAATAATGTATGTTGAATTATATTTATTGAGCAATGTAGTTTTATTACATGTACAAGATACAAATCCAAAAACATATGTTTGTGGTATTTTGATTTTTCATAAATGTTGAGTTATCGGATGTATATTTACATGTAATGTATAGGCTAGGATTATAAAAACGATGTTGAGTTATATGTATGTTGAGTTATATTTGTTGAGTAATAGGGTTTTTGTTAACATGTAAAAGATACGAATCCCACCAAATATTCGTTGGATGTTGAGTTATCGGCAATGTTGAGTTATCCGCATGTTGAGTTCACGAGCTTCTACTGTATATATATATATATATATATATATATATATATATATATATATATATATACAGTCAAAGCTCTATAACTCAACATTGACGGGACGGAGTTTTCATGTTGAGTTAGCGAGTATGTTGAGTTATCGGAAGTATAAATTTATTTTTATTTATAATGGTATATTTGTTACGCTACCTATAGTATATTACTCCTAATGATGGTTTATGATTATTATTAAGTTTATAGATTGTTTATTGTTCTAAAATAATAATTATAATAAATAAAAAGTCATAGGAATAGCAAGGATTTCTTGGGAATAATACTATATTCATTTTTTATTAAAGTCATTATTCATTTTTGATTGTATTACATTTTTATCAAATTGATTATTAAACCTATTTATAATATGAGTAGTGTGTAATAAACAATTATCGTCAGTTAAATTATTCTTAATTAGATAATTTCGAGTATTCTGTAATTCTTTTAGAATCTGTAATTTATAATTAAAATTAATTAAAATTGATTATAAAAAAATAAGATTTACCTGAATTGATTTAATTTTATCGTTTACTTTACATCATTTACTTCATAATCTTTAATGATTTCGAATATACAAGAATGAATATTAATAAACTTATTGTTACAAATAATCATTCCCCATTGGATAATTCAAAATAGGCCTAATCCTTGATTATGCCTTGCAAGGATACACTCATGAATCATTGTCCATTGTGAGGGATAGTTAATAAGTCTATATATAACTTAGTCTATAGACTTAATTAATGTTTTGTTCACATAAATGCATTCAAAGTAGTACTCGTATGATAATATAATAATTGTAATTGTATTTTTACGTTTATATATTTATATCCATATATTATTAAATAAAACCATGTTGAATAATGTATGTTGAATTATATTTATTGAGCAATGTAGTTTTATTACATGTAAAAGATACGAATCCAACAACATATGTTTGTGATATTTTGATTTTTCATAAATGTTGAGTTATCGGATGTATATGTACATGTAATGTATAGGCTAGGATTATAAAAACGATGTTGAGTTATATGTATGTTGAGTTTTATTTGTTGAGTAATAGGGTTTTTGTTAACATGTAAAATATACGAATCCAACCAAATATGTTTTGGATGTTGAGTTATCGGTAATGTTGAGTTATTGACATGTTGAGTTACCGAGCTTCTACTGTATATATATATATATATATATATATATATATATATATATATATATATATATATATTTGTATATATATATATAAGTATATTTATATTATTATTAAGTTAATTACTAATATTAATATTACTACTATTCTAATTAAATATATAATCATTATTATTTTATAATACATAATATACTATAGTATATGATATATACATTTATAAATATATTTATATTTATAATGTATACATTTAATTATATATAAATTAAATACTATGTTTAATTTGATCGGCTAGCCGGATTCATATATATATATATATATATATATATATATTTAATTAAATATTTTAATTACAAGCAATATATACACATATATGTACTAATATATTTGATAATGAAATATATATATATATATATATATATATATATATATCTTTCTTTTTTTGTTTTTAAAACATACTTTTTTTCCTTGCTATAATTTGTAGTTATGTATCATTTTTTTCCTAAATAATTAGTATACGTTATACTCTGTTGTCAATGTTTTGTCATTTGTTTCTTTGACTCTTTTTAATTCGTAGTTTATATTTTATTAATTTGATATATATAGACTGCTGAATATATATAAGCACTCTATATGTTATATGACAATGATTTATCGAGGTAAATATATATATATATATATATATATATATATATATATATATATTTGTCTTATTATATTTCATATCATATTATATTTGTATATGACTCATATACATATATGTCACTCTAATTAATTTGTAAACTTAGTGAAAAATTGCGACATCTTTATATATTACAAATAAATATTCTAATTATATATAATTAAACTAAATATATATATATATATATATTTAGTTTATATTTAATATTTAAATAATATATCACCATTATACATATGTATATTTTTGAATAAAATAAAAATTGAATTTATAGAGTTTAACATTATTTTACGAAAAGAATTATTTGTGTATTATATATAGCCATATTCGAGAACAATTTTAATTAAAAAGGTATATTTTGTAAAATTTTTTGAACTTTAATTGCCCATTATAATGTTACCACCATAACACCCAAATGTATATATACCACATTAAAGGACGCCAGTTATAGGTTACCAGTAATATCGTACGAGGTAATTTCGTACGACATATTAAATTTAATTATTTCATAATTATACATTTCTTATACGAATATATATAATAAATAAAATCTATTATATCAATATTTAATAATTTATTATATATTCACATAATAACTGTATATGAAATACATTTATTTTAATAAGTTGTAAAAAATTACTGGCAACCCATTTATATAGTATATAAAAAGCCCAAAGCCGTTGTTGGTATATCTATAAATATAGAAACATAACTGTCCACATTTATATTTAATATAATAGCAAGGACATGTAGGGGAGGGAAGGGTATTATGACCGATATTTTTATTACCTTGCAAGAAACACAATATATCATATCAATATGGGATATTATGATCCAATAAGTTGTATATACAATTATAATATGTTGTTCTAAATAATGGCTATCAACATTTACTCAATTAATTATTTCTATTAAAATCATTTGACTTTTATTAAAAACAAATTTTCTGTATAAATAGAGATAAAATACACTAGTGCGGGTATTATGGTGGATAGTTCCGAAATAGCCACTAGGATCGCGTCATGTATGACATTATCAAATACATACTATTTTATAATTAGAAAATAAAATACATTGTATCAGATATCAAGATACACACGCACTTTTTTAAATATAAAAATAATTAATCGTTATCCCATTTAGTTTTACTTATATTCAGCTACAAACGTTTTTTCGATAAAAATTACGATTATTTGATTTTTTTCTCTAATAAAAAATCAATAATTAATATTGATATAAATAAAAAATGATGTACACTATCATTCTTAGAATTAAATTATCTACATGTTTCGTATATATCATTTTTGATAACTATAATGGTTCTTGAAATATCGTTATCGGCCACAATACTTCTCTCCCCTGTAGCAATATCCTTGATAATAGTATATTTAATAAATAAAATAGCCTCTTTAAAAAAGATTTAATTATAGAATTAATCATATAGGTAATCCTATAATATTTTATTATTTTTATGTATAAAGATTATTATTGTTATTATTGTAATAAATCAATTTTAATTTATTTATTTAATATCATATATATTTTAAAGGAAACCTAACAATTTAACACTTTATTATAATATGCCTGGATAATCCAGTGTATATATATTATGAATAGGTACACTATATAATATACCTATATAATATATCATTAAATTATGATTATATTGGAATTCAATAATATTGAATTAATAAACTTAATTTTTAAATTAATTCATTTATAATATTCATTATAATATTATAATATAATTTAAAATTATTTAATGAATTATATTAATTATAAATTACATATAATTAGGTTATA
Organism: Osedax fenrisi; assembly: GCA_964019155.1. Lineage (NCBI taxonomy): Eukaryota > Metazoa > Annelida > Polychaeta > Sabellida > Siboglinidae > Osedax > Osedax fenrisi. Next base: position 85,864 of record CAXHSG010000156.1, read on the forward strand.
GAAGGGACTAGTGGAGGATATGTTGTATGACTTTGTAGAATTGTAATATTTCGATGAATAGTTGATGTTATAATTTCATATTTTCAAATGTAATAGAATATGCATCGTTATATATTATAGCTATTTTAATGTTTACTTTAACTCATATATTTCTAGTATTAATATCAGTTTAGTTACACTCAACAAATAACGAAAAAATATCGCAAGAAGGGAGTAGTGGATTTTAATACCAAAATAAATCAATAGGTGTCTCGCTATATACTCGATTCATTTTTTCAGTTTTTATTATTTTAATAATATATTTTGTAATATTCATGCCGACGCACGCATTTTATTTAAGTTTTAGATTTTTAAAATTATGAACAAAAATTAAAGTTATAGTTTATCATAGTTTATCATAGTTTATCATAGTTTATCATAGTTTATCATAAACTATAGTACACTCATACACCTAATACTAATTAACATTAAAATCGTGAATACGAATAATAAATGGGATTAACAATCAACGGTGTATGCAATAAAGCATGTTAGAGATGGAGGTATGTATGCAGATACCTGCCGATTATTTAATGTTCCGGCGACAACATTAAGAAGAAGATGCTCCCAATATAACAACTCAGAAACTATTATTTAAAAAAAGGGACCCACATCTATTTTACCCAAATATTTAGAAAAACTATAGTATATATATACATATATATATATATATATATATATTATATTAATATTATTTAATATAACTATACATATACCAGTCTCAACGTCACCGCTACTGTTACTACAGATATTCCCTCCGGTGTAAGGGGTTTTTATATTTCAATTAATTAAAAAATATATAAATATCAGTAATGCATATAAAACTTAAATAATATAATTAAATTCACTTTGTAATCAAATATATGATATGCTAATCTTGTATAAACCATTAGCATCAGTATACGTTATATACAATACACATATTAACACTTTATTTAATTAATTTTAATATTTATAATTATTTTGTTATATAAATATAATTTAAAATATGATTTTGATATACTATAGTATTAAATATATTAAATATATATATTAAATATATTTAATATATTTGTTCTTTAAAAGAGTTAAAGTAACTATATAAATGAACAATTTTATAATTAAAAATTATTCTGAAGTAGAATTATATTTATTATAAATATGTAGAAATAAACAAATAAGTATATAAATAAGCATAATATAAATATGTATATATATATATATAACTCTATCATCTCAAAAAGATAAGAGAAAGGGGTACACGTCTATAATTACGGATTCTCCGTATAACAATAACCTTATACTAAACCAACCACAAATAAAATGCATAAAAGATGAGGATATTCGGAAAAATAAAAACCAAAGAAACATTAATTTATAACTGCATTATCTGTAGTAAAAATATTATCGATGGCACCGAAGCATCGATACCATGCAATAAATGTTATGATTTGTGTCATCAATTATGTGTTGATATGGACAATTTTGAGTTGTGTGATTTATGCATGTAGATTAATGTATCCCTTTATTATTCTTAAATTAAAATATTAATATATATATATACAAGTTTCATAATGTGCATCTAATTGAATACTTAATTAAATATGCATATTCACACACACACACACACACACACACATATATATATATATATATATATATATATATATATATATATATATATATATATATATATATATATATATATATATATATGTATATGTATATATATATATATATATATGTATATATGATATATATAACTATATGTATATATATATATATATATGTGAATAAATTAATAAATATTAGAATACAAAAATGTCATTGTAATTTTTAAATATACCACTTGATTATCTATAAATATCATCTTAATTAGATAATAAAATCACATTATACATTCATTATTTTTATTATTAAATTAAATTATTTAGTCAATATGTATATCTACTCTATATAGAAATATGTATAGTGATACTTTATGTAGTAACATTCTGTGGAATACTGAATATTTACTTAATCCTATATTAATATATAAAAGTAAAGCTAATTAATTAAATGTAATAATATATTATTTAATTTAAATACAACAAATTATAAATTAGAAAAATATTGTTAAATGTTTTTTATATAAATAAATTATTATTATAATGTGTATATTAATATACAATGCAATTGCATAGTATTAGCAAAGGGCTTTATGATGATGATGATGATGATGATGATATTATTACCTTAAGGTTTATTAGCACTTAGTATATGTGTGGCCATCCCTCGTAGGTGCATATAACAATATAGAACGAAAACAATAATTAGATTGGATAGTATCCCAGAGTATATCTTATACATAGTAGGAAGTAGGCTGATGGAACGGAAATTAGAAGGTAAGTCAGTGCTGCCTTTCTTATGTATAAGAATAGTATTGCTGATATTCCAACACGCAGGTATTCCAATTCTGTGCACAGCTTTGAATATTCTTTCAAGTAATAGTGCTTTTTTTAGTTTAAGGTGTAAACACAATCTTGTCTTTTCCGGGAAAGGTATTTTTAGCCTTCTTAAGCTTTTTCATTATTTCCAATTTTGTATAATTTTTCATTATTTCCTATATTATATATTTCCTACGTAATATTTACGTAGGCAATATACAATATATACACTATATATATATATATATATGGTAAATAGAATTTAAACTAATAATTGATTATATTGATTAAAATATCTATAATATATATATATATATATATATATATATGTATATAATTTTATTATCTATTTAATTACATTAGAGTTTATTAAAAATAAATAAAGCGATATTATTACCCGTATCATTATGATGGTTCCATGCTGGCATCGTTACCCTGTCGCTATAGCAACACACGTATATATGTGTAGCTATAGCTACATTATACTACTACAGCTATAGTGTAGCTAAGTGTATATATATTTAGAATCGAGTTACAACTACCGAAACCACAACATTTATTACAAGATGAGAATTATATTATATTTTATAATTGTTATTTAATAGGTGAATAAACATTCTTGATAATATATTTATATATATATATATATATATACTATCTATGCTAATGAGCACTAAGTTTTAACACGTATAGGTATATATATATATATATATATATAAACTATTTAAATATTGTATTTTGCTATTCTAAGTAGTATATTATATATATATAATATATATAATATTTATAACTTTCCCTACTCATATTACTGGTCATTCATCTGATCTAATGTTTTGTAGATCTCATAGTAGTTGTGAGTGTATCACTGGTTGTTGTAAATCTGACTTAATTACCGATAATGTTCTAATAACTTGTCGATTAGTTCTTCCTTACTCCACCTTTATAGAAAAAAAATCCATCACATATATAAACTACCGATCTCTTGATTATGATTGTTATGCCTCGGAACTTAAATTAATCCTCCTTTCATTGCCGTTTTCCATGGATTCACTCAATTATGCTCTATCTTATTTGATTGATAAATTTGCCCTCTAAAAACTCGAACTATTAATATCCATTCAAACTCTCCTTAGTTTTCCTCCGAACTTGTTGAACCCCGCTTCTAGTAACCTCTTAATATTTTCTACATATCGCAAGTTCTATAAATCTAAAATCTCTAAAGCCAAGTCTGCTTTTTATATTAGTAAAATAAATAACCTCACATCTAATCCCCGTGCTTCTTTTGCCCTTGCTCGTAAGCTTCTCTCCCCTACAATGCCTATCAATATACCTCATATACCTAATATTGCAAAAAATGAATTATGCTATGAATTCGCTAATAATTTTACTGATAAAATTAAACGCACATGCACTTATCTTTCATCTCTCCTACCAATTAGCTATATTCCGTGCATCTGTATTAGTAAACCAATCCATTACTATTTTTCTAAATTCTATATGCCTTCTATTTTCACAATATCTAATATTATTTCTCTATTCCTATTTCCTTCAACATATCCTTTCATTATTGTTCTGCATAAGTTGTTATGTCGACTTATGTGACCATAGAAGCTGAGTTTTCTTTGTAAAACAATATCCAGAAGAGCCGTATTATGACCAATTCTCTTTTCGATTTCAGCTCGAACGAATACATTAGTTTTATGCTCTCTGTAGCTTATTTGAAGTATACGTCTAAAGGCGTTGGTTTCGAATACGGATATCTTTTTTTTATTATTGGTATAACGTCTACGTATCGCATCCATACAACAGTGTTGAGAGAACTAGTGATTTATATAGCTTACATTTTATTTTTAAAACAATTTCTTTGCTCCTCTAAATCTTTTCTAATTTCACCATTACTGATGTTGCCGTTACAAGTCTTATACGGATTTCTTTTTGTAATGGCGCATCATCGGATAGCGTAGCTCCTAAGTACTTGGAATTAGAAACATTCTCTAAAGCTTTACCATACATCATAATCTTAGGCGCTTCTGTTTCTCCGTTCACTGAAGTTTTACTCTTGATATGGCTTATTTCCATTCCGAAAGAGGTTTCTGCTTTTTCAAGTGAATCCGTTAGACTTTGTAATTCCGTTTCCGAACCAGCCAACAAATCTATATCGTCGGCAAACATTAAATTAGATATTGGTCTCCCGCCTATTTTTATTTATGATTAATGATTTTAAGATGATTCTTGATTTTGATCCATTTATATAGTGTATTAAATTTGTAATAATTTTTTTTATAAAACTATAATTTATACTACATTTTGTATCATATATTTAATTACTATTTTTTACTAATTAATTTATTTATAATGAATATAATTATTATACATTATTATATATTATTATAATAATAATGATTATAATAATCATTATAATCTTATTAAAGAATCCTTATAATAATGGATCATAGCGAAAATGTATAGTCGTATGGCAAGGAACATAGATAGGCCTACCCTTTACAAAACAACAACAACAATATTGAATTTTAAAAATGTTACTTATTTAATTTTAACTTTATTACCCATAATCAAGATAAGTCCTATATGTATTACCATTTACCTCCACTTACTCCCAATAAACTACTTCTACCCTCAATTATGACTAACTCCACCCACACTGACTGCACAATATGCAGTGCACATGCCCCTCGTATAACATTATCGCCACGTCACTCACTGGATACGACCATTGCTGTAAGTGGCTTTGCCAATCCTGTACAAAACTCCCCAAATCTACCCTTAACACAATGACTGCCCTCCAAAATTCTAGTTTCTACTGGTTTTGCACCAACTGTAGAACTGACCCTAGACCGTCCCAACGTAAGATACTCTCCAATAGTATCGCCCAAACCTATCCCATGAACTCCCATCTATAAATATCATTCCCCTGCACCTGCACCCCACCACCCAACCCTTCATCCCAAACCATACGCCAGTCACCCCCAACTCTCCCACTGTTCCTACCTTATCTACTATCCCCACTCACCTATCTTTGTTACTAAACGATCACAATACATCAATCCCATAGCTAAACCCCCCTCACCGCTCATGCATGCCTCCCCTACTTCTCCCACATCTGATAAAATTGCATGGAAAAGAATTAATAAACACCCCCCCCCCAACACTCCACTTATTAACTTTCTTGTCGGTATATTACCAACTATCTCCCACACAATCATTGGTGCCAATGAAACAGGTAACCCAGCGGTCAACTTACATCAATAACTTAAGTTCAACTTAAGTTCAACTTAAGTTCAACTTAAGTTCATAACTTAAGTTCAACTTAAGTTCTAAACTTAAGTTGTTGATGTAAGTTGAACGTAAATTTATATGTAAAATAAATAATAGTATATTAGCGTATAAGTATTACCATAGCAAAATAGTAACTTATATATTATAATATATTTTATAATTTCATTTAAGTTAGATGTAAAACTTAAATTCAATAATATAATCATTTTAATATTGAATACAATATTTAATCAATATGCAATTGCTATATATTAAATATTGGGCAATTATTTCACATGATTTCCATTTGTATTATCAATATAATTATGATTGAAATTGTAGATCATGAGTCTCCTGAATTAGATTATGATAATATATTAAAATACATAGGATTACTTAAATAATGTTAGGTTTTAAAATAATATTGTATTTATTAAAAACAGTATATTTACTTAAATATTAATTTAAAATAATAATTTATAATTAATTTGCATAGATAAAAATTAAATCAATACTTCAAAATAATTAAAAGGTATAATATTTTATTCTTTCTATAATAAAATAATTATATAAACTTAATAATAATAATTACATCAATAACTTAAGTTGAACTTAAGTTATGAACTTAAGTTGAACTTAGGTTATGAACTTAAGTTGAACTTAAGTCATGTAACATAAGTATATAATATTTTATTTATTATATTATTATTAGTATTATTATTATTATTATTATTATTATTATTATATTATATATAAACTTACGTTCAACTTAAGTTCATCTTAAGTTCATAACTTAAGTTCAACTTAAGTCATGTAACATAAGTATATAATATAATATTTATTATGTTATCATTATTATTATTATTATTATTATTATTATTATTATTATTATTATTATTATTATTATTATTATTATTATTATTATTATTATTATTATTATTATTATTATTATTATTATTATTATTATTATTATTATTATTATTATTATTATTATTATTATTATTATTATTATTATTATTATTATTATTATTATTATTATTATTATTATTATTATTATTATTATTATTATTATATTATATATAAACTTACGTTCAACTTACATCAATGACTTAAGTTCAACTTAAGTTCAACTTGAGTTATGTAACTTAAGTTTATAATATGAATAAATATATGTTTAAATGTATATTTTTATATCATAACTATATTAAACATAAATAAGTAATCATAAAATACTAATATTTATATTTATATTTTATTTTTAATTTAAACTTACGTTCAACTTATATCAATAACTTAAGTTGAACTTAAGTTAATAACTCAATTTGAACTTAAGTTGAACTTAAGTTATGAAACATAAGTTATAATAAATAATATTTAATTATATAATTTTGTATTTTATATATTATGTTCTACTAAAGTTGATTATAGTACATTAATAATAATGCTTAAATTTAAATTAATATAACCTACATCACAACTTAAGTCGATAAACTTAAGTTCAACTAAGTGTTGATGTAAGTTGAATGCTGGGAATGACACAGCCTACGTGAAAAAAGCTTTTTGCCTCCATCAATATCCACTCCCAGCCACATATACACTCTCACCGTATCCCACACTCACCCAACTCCCCCTCCAACCTACCAAAACCAATATCCATCACCTATCTTGATCATCATTCCAAAAACACTGTATACCGCAATATCCACCTCCTAAAAAACTCACCTTTTCAAGTCAGGTTCTGTGAACCCCTCAATAATTCCCAAATTATTGATCGTAAAGTCTGCACCTCCACCATCAATCACCTGAACTCCTCACACTTATCCCCAACTTCAATTACGTGATCAGCGGCACCAAAAAATTTCACATCACCTTAATTTCACGTGTCCCACCCGATATTGTGATACCCTAAACTCCCCTACTTATACCTCTCCCATTATTTCCTACTTACCCAACACATCCCTCTCCCTCTCCTTTCCCTCACTTCCCTTAAATCATACTTTCCCCCTCCCCACAATTAACCACCCTCTACCCCACAGAAACGTGGCTATCTCCTCTGGATTCTCCTCACATTGCTGTTCTTAACACTCCCCCTACTGTTTCATTAACAACCCTCGCGACTCTTCCCATCCCGGTGGCGGAACGGGAATAATTTACAAATCTTCTCTAACTATCTCTAATATTTCCTTTCACTCGTTTTCCCACTCTGAAGCCCTTAGCTGCACCATCAGCTAACCTTTCTCTCGTACCTTCAACGTTTCCCTTTTCTACCGTCCTACCTCTCCTAATATTAATGTATTACTTGATGAATTTAGCTTATTTCTACCCACTCTCACCTCTAATACAATTATACTAGGCGATTTCAAAATACCCAACCAACCTATGATCCAGTAATTAAATACATTGCTCACCTCATTCAACCTTGTATAACACGTCACCTCTCCCACCCATATCCATGGTAACACTTTAGACCTAATATTTTCCCCCAAAACTAATACAATTGTCACTGACCATTCCATAGTACCACTCTTCTCCGACCACTTTCTTATATTCCTTATCCTTAGTCACCCCAAACCCAGCAGACCACTCAATACTAGAATCTCATGCAAATTAAACAGCCTCCCTCTTCCTGCTATTATCTGCCATCTTTCTTCCCTTCCAACATAATCGTCTGCTGAACTCCATACTTCTCTCTCCTCCATCCTCGATAAACACGCCCCTTATTCACTAAAACCTACATCACAAGCCCTGACTTATCCTGGCATACTATATCCCTAATAAAACAAAAGTGAATCCTTCGCAAAGCTACAAAATATTATCTCAAACATCCCTCCCCTACTACAATAACCAACAAAATATCCACCGTAAAGCTATTTTTACCGCAAAAGTCTCCAACATCACCCACAAATTTGACAAACTCGCTAATGGCAGTAAGTCTATACATAGACTTTCTTCTAAACTGCTTGGTCGTTCACTTAAATCTCCTTCCCCACTGTCACCCCTGAAGAACTACCACTCCTGTTCTACAAATCTTTCAACGACCAAATTTCCACCCTTCCTACCCCTGGCATTCCCACCACTCCCATCACCTTTCCATTATCCCTTGAAAAATGTGAATCTCCCTCACTTGATCAAATCATCTCCCTTCTCGAATCCACCTCCTCAACCGCATCCCTTGACACTCTTCCCCTACCAATACTAAAGCAGATAATTGACACTGTTTCAACCCCCCCCCCCTTCATCAAATCATTTTCGGTTCACTTTATTCCGGCTCCGTCACTCCCGATTTCAAAAAAGCAGTCATCACCCCTATCCTTAAAAAGCCTCACCTTGATTATCTGTCTCCATCAAACTACCGACCCATCTCTAACCTCTCATTCCATTCTAAGATCCTTGAACATTCTAAACTCTCAACTTATCACATACCTTACAACTAATAAAATCCCCCAACATCTTCCAAAGCGCCTACATCCCCCACAAATATACTGAATCCGCCCTAACCCTCATTACCTCCAACTTACTCTCTGGCCTTAACAATAACCGTGGCACTATTCTCTTCCTTCTCGACATTTCCTCCGCTTTCGACACCCTTTACCATAATTTCCGCAACACAGACTCTCCGCCATCGGCATCACCAGCATTGCCCTCAACTGGTTCACCTCCTACATCACCAACCGCTCTTCCTCAGTCAGGAGTAATACACATGCTTCCCCCTCCCATTCCATAACCCACGGTCTCACCCAGGGATCTGTCCTCGGCCCACTCCTCTTCAATATTTACCTCCTCCCCATGTTTGACATGTTCACTGACTACCCCGACATCTCCTTACATACTTACGCCGACGACCTTCAACTATATCTTAACTGCACATACTTCCCTACTTATGCCCCTGACCGACTCTCCTCCTATATCAAGTCCATACACCAATGGCTTACCTCAAACTCCCTAAAACTTAACCACACTAAAATGGAAGCTATCTTTCTCCACTTACCACTACGTTCCTCACCCTCCCTGAACCACCCCATCTCACTCGACAATACGTCACTCACCTACTATCAACACGTCGAAACCTTGGCTTCCATCTTGATACCACATTTTCCCTTGACTCCCATATTACACATGTGCACAAATCTATCCACTACCACCTACATTGCCTCCGATTAATCCGACTATCCATTCCCCTCCCCATCGCTATTACCATTGCCTCCTCCTACATCATCACCCTATTCGACTATTGCACCTCCCTTCTCTATAACCTCCCTGAATACAAACTCTTCAAACTACAGCGACTCCAAAACGATGTAGTTCGCTGTGTCCACTTACTTCACCGTCGTTCTTCTGACACCATTACACCTCTCCTAAAACAACTACACTGAATGTCAGTCCCCTACCGCATAAAGTACAAAATATCCCTGACCATCCACAAAGATATTCTCCACAACTCCCCTGACTACATTGTCTCCCTCTTACATATACACACAGCATATATATAGCATGCATGCTTTAGCATATACCTTATATGGTGAATATAATGAGATATAGGATTATTAGAATAGTAAAGTATTCAATAAGTAATTAATAATTATTTATCAATTATTATTATTAATTAAAATTTATATATTATTATTAATAATTAATTAATAATTATATATTATTTTAATAATTATAATTATTCAATTCTAATTTATTAATTAATACATTTTTATAAATTAATTATTATAATTAATTAACAATAATTATGTATTAATTTATTTAATATTAATAATAATTAATTAATTAATTAATATTTAATTTTTTTCTTTTTGAAATTATTTTAAAATATTCTTAAAATATTTCTAAGATTTCTCGAGAACTTGATATTTTTTTAAAGATTTGAGGTTCAAGAACAACCAAGTATTTAAAATTGTACAGCACTAATATATACCCAGCCTTTTAACACGCTATATTTATTACTCAGACTGGGTATATGTAAATAGGTATATCCAATCTGGGTACAAATATGGGTGCATATTAAAATGAATACTATTTTTATTTGTATTACATATATATATTTTAAATATTATTTGTATACAAAATATTTTTATATTTACAAGATATTATTAATTAATTTATATAAAATTCATTTATTTTTATATGAAAATATAAATTATTATATAAAAATTAATTATAACAAATACTTAAATTGATTTTATAATAATAATTGAAATCATTAACAATACAATTACTATTTAGGGTTTATAATATAAACTTTATATTATGGCATATGTGAATTTATATTATAATTGATAAATGGTAATATTTATAGTCATATATCATGGCATTGGTGAATTTACATTGTAATTGATAAATGTACATATGTATGTATGCATGGTGATATATACAACTGGTGATATACTTAATAATTGATTATATAACAATATATTTGTTATTCAAATTTTAAAAAGTAAAACTAAATTAATATAATAAATTAATTTATATAATATAAAATCAATTTATCTAAATTATTCTTTTAAAACTATAAATACTATGTAATATAAATGTATTTATATAAATTACATAGAGTATATGGATATACTCTATAGTGTATATATGTAATATAATTATTAGTATATGTACACCATTTATATCTATTGGATATAATTATTAATTTTTTTTAACATCTATTTTTTATTAGCGATTTTGTAAAGAAAAACTAAATTAACTAATAGATGAATTGAACTAATTATACATTATTTTGTATAATATAAAATCAATTTGAGTACATTATTCTTTATAAAACTATACATGCTATGTGTTACATAGAGTATATGGCTATATTAATATAATAAGTTTGAGTAATTTCCTTATTTTATATATACATATACCCTATGCTTTTATAGATTTACTAAAACATAATTCAACTTCGGTTATATAATCAATTAGTGGTTCTACATGATAATATTCAACCACGCATCAATTATTATCCTAAAATACATAAACACCTACTACGATGTATGCAAATTCAGCTTACTTCAAAAAAACCTACAAAAAACCTTTATCCATTGTATTCAAATTGTATGTATTAGAGAAATGAAAAAAATATATCTATCTATGTAATACAAATGTTAATACCCAATAATTCATTACTGCTTATTTTACAGATACTACAGGTAACACATCTTGGAATAGTCAATACTATTACTCTGGTTCATGTACATGTCCAGTGGCATGGTATAGGATATGACATCAGGGAGATCTCCAAGTGCAATAAATGTTACGTGAAACATCACAAGCAGAGAAAAGAATCGATGAGGCCATTGAATCGACAATGGAAATACGTAGGATCGGATATGTTATATTACAAGGAGAATATTTATCTCTTTGTATATAACTATTTGTCAAAATACCCCTGCAGTATCTCTCCGAGAAATCACACTTCCGATATCACAACCCCATAACAAATAAGTGGTAACCTGCTATTATTTTTCGGCACTAAACCATGAATCTATGGCCTATAAATAGATAATCAGTGTGATATCCACCGTAATTTCCTTGACATCCGCCTCGTCCCTCCTGATATATTTTCAGACATACCTGTCATAACTACACCGAAACTCACATCGAAAAAACCTATTAACTACCTTCGTCATACTTGTTACATCTTGATATTAACCCAGATATTTATATCTAAACAAAATGATGTCTTTTATTGTTTTACCTATTATTTTACCTATTACATAATCATCCTATATTATTATTCGTATGTATACCATAGTATATACAAAGTGATCAGATAACTTTTACTTTACAGTGTTAGCTGTATACGCCAATTAATAGTATGTCTTAGATATGGCATCATCGATTCTTTTCTCTGCTTGTGATGTTTCACGTAACATTTATTGCACTTGGAGATATCCGTAATGTCATATCCTATACCATGCCACTGGACATGTACATGAACCAGAGTAATAGTATTGACTATTCCAAGATGTGGTACCTGGAGTATCTGTAAAATAAGCAGTAATGAATTATTGGGTATTAACATTTGTATTACATAGATAGATATATTTTTTTCATTTCTCTAATACATACAATTTGAATACAATGGAAAAAGTTTTTTCGTAGGTTTTATGGAAGTAAGCTTAATTTGCATACGTTGTAGTAGGTGTTTATGTATTTTAGGATAATAATTGATGCGTGGTTGAATATTAAAATGTAGAATCACTAATTGATTATACAACCGAAGTTGAATTATGTCTTGAGTGAATCTATATAAGCATATGTATATATAAAATAAGGAAATTACTCAAACTTACTATATTAATATAGCCATATACTCTATGTAATACATAGCATATATAGTTTTATAAAGAATAATTTACTCAAATTTATTTTATATTATACAAATTAATGTATAATTAGTTCAATTGATTTATTAGTTAATTTAGTTTTTCTTTACAAAATCGCTAATAAAAAATAGATGTTAAAAAAAATTAATAATTATATCCATAAAATATAAATGGTGTACATATAATAATAATTATATTACATAGAGTATATCCATATTCTCTATGTAATTTATATAAATACATTTATATTACATAGTATTTATAGTTTTAAAAGAATAATTTAGATAAATTGATTTTATATTATACAAATTAATTTAGTTTAAATTGATTTATTATATTAATTTATTTTTTTTTTGTTAATTTTAATAACAAAGATATGGTTATATAATCAATTATGAAATATATCACAGCTTGTATATATCACCATGCATACATACATATGTCCATTTATCAATTACAATGTAAATTCACCAATACCATGATATATGCCTATACATATTACCATTTATCAATTATAATATAAATTCACCTATGATCATATTCTAATAATACTATATCTCATTATATTCACCATATAAGGTATATGCTAAAGCATGCCTGCTATATATATACTATAAAAGAAATACTATATATAGTCTCTATACATAAAGAAGAAACTCTCATTAGGGGAAGTCTCCAATTAGCGACCCCCTCTTAAACCAAACCCCTGTCGTATCTCAGTAACTATAAAGATATCAAATAATTATATATATATATATATATATATATATATATACATATATATATATATATGAACTATTAGTAATTTAATGAAAAATATGAATAAGTATTTTGTTTTAAAAAATATTTAATCCTACAATTGTTATTTTATCAAATGTAAAATTCTGTTTTTACTTTTTAAATATTTGAATAATAACTTTTTTTAAATCATTGTAAAAATACTTTATTAATTAAAAGAAAACTTGATTTTGTGCATAATATTGTAGATCAATAAAATATTTATAACTATTATACAAATAATTTAATTTCAATAACTATTAACCATGATATAAACCATAAATAGTAATTGTATTGTTAATGATTTCAATTATTATTATAAAATCAATGCAAGTATTTGTTATAATTAATTTTTATATAATAATTTATATTTTCATATAAAAATAAATGAATTTTATATACATTAATTAATAATATCTTGTAAATATAAAAATATTTTATATATAAATAATATTTAAAATATATATATGTAATACAAATAAAAATAGTATTCATTTTAATATGCACCCATATTTGTACCCAGATTGTATATACCTATTTACATATACCCAGTCTGAGTAATAAATATAGCGTGTTAAAAGGCTGGGTATATATTAGTGCTGTACAATTTTAAATACTTGGTTGTTCTTGAACCTCAAATCTTTAAAAAAATATCAAGTTCTCGAGAAATCTTAGAAATATTTTAAGAATATTTTAAAATAATTTCAAAAAGAAAAAAATTAAATATTAATTAATTAATTAATTATTATTAATATTAAATAAATTAATACATAATTATTGTTAATTAATTATAATAATTAATTTATAAAAAATTATTAATTAATAAATTAGAATTGAATAATTATAATTATTAAAATAATATATAATTATTAATTAATTATTAATAATAATATATAAATTTTAATTAATAATATTAATTTATAAATAATTATTAATTACTTATTGAATACTTTACTATTCTAATAATACTATATCTCATTATATTCACCATATAAGGTATATGCTAAAGCATGCCTGCTATATATATACTATAAAAGAAATACTATATATAGTCTCTATACATAAAGAAGAAACTCTCATTAGGGGAAGTCTCCAATTAGCGACCCCCTCTTAAACCAACCCCCTGTCGTATCTCAGTAACTATAAAGATATCAAATAATTATATATATATATATATATATATATATATATATATATATATATATACATATATATATATATATGAACTATTAGTAATTTAATGAAAAATATGAATAAGTATTTTGTTTTAAAAAATATTTAATTCTACAATTGTTATTTTATCAAATGTAAAATTCTGTTTTTACTTTTTAAATATTTGAATAATAACTTTTTTTAAATCATTGTAAAAATACTTTATTAATTAAAAGAAAACTTGATTTTGTGCATAATATTGTAGATCAATAAAATATTTATAACTATTATACAAATAATTTAATTTCAATAACTATTAACCAATATATCTTAATTATAGCAACCCATATTATTTTCCTATAACCGACTCCATAAATTACCCTAATACCGACCCCATGTGATTTATAATATCCAATTAAAATAGATTCGTATTTTACTTAAAAATATGTCATAAGTTGTTTATATATCATTGATATATATTTAGGATTCGTGATTCCAGTTGATTATATTCATACTGATTAATAAATAAATATTAAATAATAATATACAATATTTTAATATAATTACTATAAAGTTTAAATTTAAATTGAATATTACTATTAAAACATAAATGTAATAGTAAATAAATTGCGTGCATATTATAATTAATTATATTTATGTATAACTACTATATATATTGGATATTATAATACTAGAATTATGTATACCACGATTATAGGGGGTCGGTAATAGGGGAAGGGGTGGGTATTAGACACATGTATCCGATAACCTACCCCCTGTTTATTCTTGTAAATATAATTATATCTAATATTTAAAATAGCCACTTTATTCATTGACATAATATTACCCTAATTACAAAATTTCAAATAAATATATTCAATATTGAATACGTTATTACAAATAATGATTTATGAGTTGGTAATCGGAGACTATCCCCTATATCGATGATGTCATACTATCGTTAGATTAATTAAATAGCTCATGTTCCCTCTCACTTAATAATCATGACCCTCTTATATCTTAATCAAAACTACACCTCTGCATGATTTAACTCTGAACTCTAAACTCTGAACTATCTCTAAACTATATTGATATAGATATATATGTAAATATATATATATATATATATATATATATATATATATATATATTAACATAATCAACTATAGGATAGTTCTTACAATTAATCCCATATATAGATATTACAATTAATTCGGAAAATATCACAATTGTCCTATAGGATAATAGAGCTTTGACACATTTTATATGTGAGTTTGTTGGTTATCTTCCTACCAATATGTAGGAATGCTGATAACAGATAAGCTGCCTTACTATTTAGTCCTAAAGAATTACATTTATTCACAACGAAATAGAGTGTGAACTCGCTAACATGCGTCTACGTGAGGATCTTATAAGATAAATAGTCCGAAAGTTATGTATATATATATATATATATATATATATAGAACTGCCTGTGTGGCTCAGTGGCTAAGGCGTCAGACACACAAGCAGTAGGACACGGGTTCGACCCTCGTCCGGACCATTAATTAATTTTATAAAATGGGTCTTAAAATATTATTTAGAAGTGATCTTATATAATTGTGTATAAATAAATGATCGGCTCTCGTTAAAACCATGGATGCCTTAACATGAGAGCGGCTTCGAAGGGACATTAGAGCCATATATGGTTATAAGTGAAAACTTCATCTAAGTTCCTGGATGGGATGAAAAGACTCCACCAAATAAAAAAATAAAAAATAAAAAAATAATATATATATATATATATCTTATATATATATATATAAGATAACCAACAAACTCACATATAAAAGGTGTCAAAGCTCTATTATTTATTTTCTAATTACTTTCAGGTTAACACTTCTAGTAGTATTGAATATCTATATGATACTGGTTATTACATTATATCCTATTATTGGTCTATTGCATACTGCCGTAATGAACATAATATACTAATTATAATAGTTATATCTTAACATCTCAATTCTTAATTAAATCCCATCACATACCCTTAAATCTAATTATATATTAGTTATGGACCATAACGTATTCGATATAGTGTATCCTGTGGGTGTACATCACTAACATATGCCACCATTTGTATATATATATATATATATATATATAGGAAATTAGAATATAACAATGAGTCTTATAAAAATCAATCCTTGATCTTAAAATAGTATTCGACTACTAATTATACATATATCGCTATCTATATAATATATTATATATATAGATGGTATACTATATACATATTTATTTAATGTGTATTCTTTTAACAACGTATAGGGGAAAGTAACCGAATATGGACAGTGTATCTCTCGGTATCTCATAAATCATAAATCCTACAAAAAACTGTTTAATGAATACAATATTCATAATTATATTAATAGTCAAAATATATATTTTTTATTTTTTAATTATTTCATAAACTTGGCCAATAAACTGAGTTTTTTATTACATTTTTAAATTTATGAAATAAATGTTAACTTAAAATATTCTCTATACAAATGTATCGATATAAAACATAACAATATATTATTAATAACTAATGTTATTATTTAGATACTTAAATGTAATATTAATTAAAAAAATAATAAAATAAATAAATTATTAACTAATTAAATTATATTAAATTATTCATAAAATTAATTATAAATAATGTAATTGTAATTTATCTAATTTGTTCATCAATAATATATAGTTTATCTATAGTGGTGTATGTGGTGTCCGTATTATAACACATGGTGTCCGTATTCGGACATGGGTACCGAATTCTGACACCCCAATTATCTATTGAATAAAAAGATTAAATAAAATTGTAAATCACAATAATATCTATAATAATACAATATTAATATATTGTAATTTTTGAATAAAAATATTTAGTCATAAATTAGTAAGACCATTTATTGTTAATTGATTGATAATTTATTTAAGCAAATACATAGCCGAAAATATAATCGAAAGTATAAAGTATAAATATTTGCTAACGATAACATACGAAATTTATAAATTTATAGAAATAAACAAAGAATAATACGAAATTAGAAAATTAAAGGAATTAAAACGTTTTATAGTTACCGTAACCTGTTTCATAAACAACCTAAACAATTGTTAAAGTATGTCCGTATTAGGTTACTAGTATGTCCGTATTAGTTACAAGTATGTCCGTATTAGGTTACTTTCCCCTACATAACAACACATCATTCTATTAATACTTGTAAAAGTAATAAAGAATGCGCTAAATCAAGCACTAAATGATATTAATAGCATACTCGATATATAAGGTATACTATATAAGTATACTATATATATATAAGTATGCAAATTATAAATAATATTTTATTTTTTTTATTTATCAAGTGAATTTTATAGACTTAAGAATGTTATCATCGTTATAAGTTTAAATTAAAGATGCATATACTTTGCATTGTATACAATGCAAAGTTCATGCACAATTCTTGTATTTATAGCCCATCTAGAATATTGTATAAAGATTAATAACTCAATATCTGCTTCCTTCACCCATATACGTGATATTCAGGATATGTGATGTTCATCGGGTATTAAAACTTATACATATCACCATTATCCTTAAATATTACAATTCTTACGTTAAGATTATATCAAAATATCCATAATTCTATTACCATATCTACGCTAATGACCTTTACATCAATCTATCTCTTCCTACTCTCTTCAATCAGATTATCTCTCCCTTTCTTCTATAATATTAATATTAATTAAATAAATGCATTTATGAAACATTTCAAAAATATATTCCATTATCTTTAGAAAAAATTACTATTTCATATATTACTACATTTATGAAACATTTCAAAAATATATTCCATTATCTTTAGAAAAAATTACAATTACATATATTACTACATTTACTGTCATCTATTACTACTAATCATTTAACCACTCTTCCATTGTATTCATTTAGAAACACTATTGGCATCACATTAAATGTTAATATATATCTCTCAAGTTAATAGTTGCAATCCTTTTATCCGATATTAATCGCAAATCCAATTACTATATTTATACCTTTAAATCTCGTAGTAATTATGTTTTATTTATAGCTTACGAATATTTGATTGAATTGCTCGTGTATTTATTATTAGATATCTCTTATGGTTGACATTTAAATCATTATCTAAATATAGACTATTATGACTTTCTCATAAAAATAATTATATTAATTTGCCAACATAACTAATTGATATTATTAGTATTATACTAAATAACCTCCCTCGACGTAGTAACTAAATTGTACTCAAATGATGCATATTGACACTGCTTTTGTTATTGCACAACCTTCATAATGGAACGCTTTATCAGTAAATATTAGATTTACTAAAATCTGTATTACTTTTAAAAGAAACATTTTTAATCATTATATTGCTCTTTGACAACATATTTTTTTAAAATGTTATTGTTTTCTTTATTTATCTTTAGTTTAATTTACATATATGATGCTGACAAAATATTCACACATATAATATTAATATTCGAATTAAGATTTATAATTCATAAACAACGAGACGAGAATTAACGAGAAATACACGCGACATATTTGTAGAGTACACGTGACCGCGCTATAATTACGTAATCGATAACAATGGAGCGGCCCCTATCGGTACTTATCGTGCGAAAACATACGATACGCACAATAACCGCGGCGAAGCTCGCTAGCTTATCAGCCTACCAGACTATCGGATTGCCCTAGGGGTGCACTCCACGGAGTGCGGGGAGTCGCTCATAATATCATAACGATGTGCGCGCGGGTGTATGACGCAATCGGTGGGTGATTACGACCCGCGCTAATCGTGACGTAACTTGGACGTGTTAACTACCGCTAGGTGGGGCGAGTAGTAATGCCACGGTAATCGACATGTCTACATAGAGGTAGAGGTTGCTACATAGTTACTATAGTACTATAGTACTATAGTAACTATGGGAGTAACCACGTGACTCTGGATCTCATGGTAATGATGTTTTAGTACGTGTACACCTGCATCTCATACTATTTCTCCCCCAGATCTCCATCTCTCTATCTTATCATTGTCTCTATCCCATCTCTATAGCTATATTCTTCCTATATACTCTCAATGTCTATCCTTCTCTTAGTAATACGTTAATTATAATTATCGAATAACTATAGAACAACTATAGAATGCCTATAGGCATGATATCTAGGTATAATAACGTATAGGTTACTTGTATGCATGCATGTACATTACGTGAATGGAATGATAGATATATAGATGGAGAGAGTGAGACGAGTAATGATAGAGATAATGAGATATATACAGGGAAACATATAATGAGATATAACGAGAGATAGCGATATTTAGGGGAGATACGGATACATATAGAATGGGACAATGGATAGAGATAATGACATATGTATATATTAATGAGATAATGAGAGAGGGGGAAATGGAGAGAAGTTCACGGAGTTCACGTATACATGTTATATACATTTACTCCTATAGGAGTTAAATATATATATAACTCTCCTATATATAATCAGCTGATATATCGAGAGATATAATAAGTAAGAATAGAGAAAGTATAGTTACTAGTAAACTAGTATTATTCGTAGATGTGCACATAAAACCGATGGATTTCCTATATATATATATATATATATATATTTTTTATATTTTGTATACAATAAGTTTCTTATAAAGAGGTTTTTCTTATATTTTTCTTATAATATTTTCTTATAAAGAGGTTTTTTAATGTGGAAAAGGTTGAATTCCAACCAAATGTGTGAAAAATGTTCTTATAAAGAGGTTTTTCTTATAAAGAGGTTTCTTATAGAGAGGTTTTACTGTATTTATATTGTTATATTTGTATTATATGGACTGCGTGCAAACCGTGATATGATACGTACTCGTAATCAATGTATCTATAGATGTAACTATAGTTACATAATAATGCTCAATCGACCGATGCATTATGGGTTCGGCGAACCCGATATCCTAGTATGCTGAAGTTAGCTGGATAGATTACACAATCACAGTCGCTTAATTACGCCCACAATCGTATCATCGGTATATTACGCCCACAATGAGGGGACCACGCCCCTGTTAATACGCACCCGCCAATTATGTCGCCTTACCTTGTTCTCTCGCCTATAGGCGACATAGCGACTAGCACAATAAATGGTGTTCTAGCCCCATTATTGATCTAATGGCGCAACGTTGTAATAATAATACTGTTACTTAATCATGTGTATCATGTAAGCGCACCTAAGCGGATGTATATATATATATATATATATATATATATGTATATGTATGTATACTGGTGTATACGCGTCATTAATTAGCGATAAATGCACACCTAAACATAACTGCAATAACTGCACCTATCAATTATATAACTATATAAATTATGATATTAATGCGATACTCCTATATAGTGTAGATACCTAATTTGTATACCTTTCGCTGTAATATGCGAATTCGGCTATCTACTGTAGTAGCAATATCATCGTATACTATAATAACATCACGGGTGCTGCTGGCGGATGTTATTACGTCGTAACGTTACGTAATACATCATGTATTACGTAAGTACGATGACGTCACTAGTAATAATGTCACGCGCATGCGTATACGTATGTAGATGTCGACTTGTAATTGTAGCATGAATGTACGGTATACATTGTATACATCGTAAACGGCGTATATTGGGCGGCTAATTTAGGCCACGTTTCACACATATACATATATAAGTTAAGTTTAAGCTACAATTACAATAATACATCCAAAAGAAAATCGAGTCATTTTAGAAAATAAGCTAGTTTGTTGCTAAAAAGCGAGTCATTTTTAAAAAGGCTAGTCTTTTTTGTCATTACTAGCATACATTTCGAATGAGCGAGTCAATGTTGTCTACCTATTCATTTTATTATAAATATATATATAAACATTTAAATAAATTATAATATTATAATTATTATTAATTATTATTATTATATTAATATTATAATTATATATTATATATATATGCCTCTTTTAATTACATATATGTAATATATGGTATAAATGATATATAATTAATAAAGTAATTTGTGTTGTTAAATTGACAAGGGCTTAATTCTGAATAGATTCGCCTTGTTTCTGAAAAGACTAGTTCATACCGAGTCAATTTAATTTACCCTAATTTTTTTAGACCAAATAAAAAGACTCGCTTTTTGAGAGAAAAAGACTCGCTTATTTTTCTGAGTGTATGTATACATATATACATGTAGTAATAGTCAACCGTTTTATTGATACCCTTCTCGTTAATCATGTATACTAAGTCCATAAGATATGTTTCTTTGCATAAAACAACATTAATGTCCCCGGCAGGTCGTCTTATATATTCGATGTTATATACAGATAGTATACAATTTTATAATGATATGTATTTAATTGTAATTATTAATTATTGTTATATTATTATTGTTATTGTTATTTTATTTTATCGAGTCTTTTCATCCCATCCAGGAACTTAGATGAAGTTTTCACTTATAACAATATATGGCTCTAATGTCCATTCGAAGCCGCTCTCGTGTTAAGGCATCAATGGTTTTAATGAGATCTGATAATTTATTTATACACAATTATATAATATTTTACAGTTCACGGTCTTTAGATTTAACTGTAATTAGATAGGACATTTTTTTAAGTTTAAAATCTAACGAAATAATTAAGATTTTAACATAATTTAAATTGCATAACATTAAGATATAGTGTGTTAATTGTTCTATAAGATGTATAAATGATTATAATATTAGTTTTTGAAAATATCAGCATTTTAGAAAAATAAAAAATATATAAAAATGAAATATTTATTTTTTAAATGTAATTATTAATTATTTATCAACTCTATATATAATCTCAAATATTTTCTATAGCTACAATATAAATATAATACTAAACATACTGTGAAAATTTGACGTTTAGTTAATTATTTACTGAGAAATAGCAATTTTCATTTAAAAAAAAAACAAATATTCTGATATAATTGATGTTAAATATATTTACTATATTATTTATCTGCTTTTTGACTCTTATTATTATAGTAAAAGATATGTTAGCTAATTCTTATAATTTGTATATAATATTTATATAACTTGTTTAATTTGTCATGATTTTGACATAAATTGCATCTATATAAATTATTGAAAAACAGTCTTATAATATATGTAAACAGTAATTTTTGCGCTATTTTTGTATTCATTATTTTATTAGAAATAGGTAGTGTTATAAAATTATGTTTATTATGCTTTATATATTTTTTTAACATATGATATTTTGATATATAAAATATATGATATATGAATGAATGAATGAATGAATTCAGTTTATAGACAATGTCTAAGGAGAATCAGTGAAAGCGATGAGCTTTTTTAATGCGATATCTCCTAACAGTAGTGTAATGTCATATTTCATCAACTTCATTCGGATAAAATACAATAAAATTACATAAAAATATATATTAAAATAAACAATAAATACAAATATAAAAGAAAGAATAAAACAAATATTTAATTCCCATGTTAGCATCCAAAACAAAGTATAAAATATAATTAATACATTTTTCATAATTGTAATATAATATTTATAAAAAATCTAAATATTTATATCACATATGTTATGTCAATTTTAATAATATTGATATATATATATATTTGTAGGTTACTATAGGTTATTAATACTGTTTATAATTGTTTTAATTCCAATACTGTTTTTTATTATTTTAATACTTTTAATTTGTATTACTGTTTTTTTTTATTAGTTATGTAAAGTTAAATATATAAAACGTAAAATTTGTAAAATAAATATAAAATATATTTTAAAACTATAGTTTTGATAAATAGTAATTTTTTAAAATTGTTAAACATTTAATACTGTTTTTTTATGTTTTTAATAATTCTAATTTGTAATACTGTTTTGTTTTATTTTTTGTATTTAGTTATATGATGTAAAATATATAAAAATGTAAAATATGTAAAAATGTAAAATTTATTTGGAGAAATACCTATTTAATAATGATTTTTTAATAAAGTTTTATAATATTAAATATATGTTTAATTTACAATATAATATTAGAGGAAATAATATATTTTTAATATTATTAAACATATCACTGCAACAATATATATATATCAGTGTTATATTTTATATTGGTTAACGAAAAACAATTTCATAACTTTTTTTAATTGATTTATATTTGTTATTTTATTTTTGTTAAGAATATTACCAAATATTATATCATTATAATACTTTATACCTTTGAAGAATATTGTATTTTGGTATTTTGTAGTTTTCATTAATGGTAAAATGAATTTATCATTATAATAATGACGTATACGTTTATTTAATGTAAAATATTCATTAAATCAATTTTGTAATTTTTATTTAGCAATTTATAAATTAATATAATACTTCTAAACATCACCAGATCATTTAATTTTAGAATATTATTACTAATAAAGAATACTATATACTATTATCTAATATTACTATATATCATACAGTATACATGTAAAAATCTAATTTTTAAATAAAAGTTTATTTTTTATTTTTTTTATTTTAAAGACCGTGAATCCCCTTAACAAATTATAATATTGGTAGTATATAATACTGACGGCGTTTCCTATTGTTAAATATATTTTTTTGATCAGATTTGAACGGTTATTGGCCCTTGTATGTTATTGACTTATTTTGTTTTATGGATATAGTATTATTAGGTCATATATATATATATATATATATTATAAGATACCATATAAATATATACCAATACAATGGATTTTAAACAAAAATGTAGAAGTTAATTTATATAATAATATTATGTATACAAAACGATCGACTTTTTTTCAAACTGTGGATTAATTAGTATAAGAGCGGCTTCGAAATGATATTAGAGACATATGCATATTATAATATAACTATAGTATAACTATATTTTCTGGAAGGAATACAAGAACTCCACCATAATAAAATAAATAACAATATATATATATATATATATATATATATATATATATATATATATATATTTATATATAGGTATGATTAATCATTAATATTAATATTTAATACATTATTTCGCATTTTTGTAATATTGTAAAGTGAACTAATAATTATAGCCTAATAATGAATCGGGCTTCCTATAGAAATCAATCCTATATGATATATGATTAATCATATATGTATTCATCTAAATAACATATATTTTCGTAAACATATTTAATATATAAAATTGAAAAACTAATTAACGAATATATAAATAAAATAATATATTATCGAAAATTTCTAAATTAAAATTAAAAAAATAAATATAATTTTACTTAAATTAACTTGTTTATACTTTTCCATTGTGTTTTATATTAATAAGAATTAAAAAATCATATATTTGATATGTATAACTCTTATAAGAGTTACGATTACATTACACATCGTGATTTAAAAGATAATGTAGTTAATATATTACTATATACCTATAGGTTTACTTAACTTATGGTATCATTATTATAATATATTAAATTATAATTAAAAATAAAATGTAAAATAATTTTATAATTAAATAATGTATAGTATATGTATTATAATGTATTATAACATTATTTTATGAAATAATATTGACCGATGCTAATGTACTGCTAATGTGTAACATGGGTGTACAGTAAGGTGGGCCGCTATGATATGTTTTTTGGAATAGAAAGCTGTCTCAAAAGATATATCTACCTATATATTCAATAAAGTTAAATTACAAATTTTTTTTTTTTTTTAATTTTTAGTTGCTTCACATGAAGATTTAAATTTAACATTGCAGAGATACAAATTTAACATGGGCTATTAATAGAATTATATAAATCCATATTAATAGTATTTATATTTATTTAATTAAAAAAAAATGTTAACATGTTATTACTTATATATCACCTTATTATAAAAAAATGTTTTAAATTTTAAAAAAAATGTCCCTAGAATTCCTGATAATATTATCTATTTTTAGAATTTTTTTCCAAAAGTACAAAATTTTCGAACTTCTATTTAAAATTCATTATATTATGTAAAAGTATATATTTACATACATATATATACACATATTTTATTTATATTACTAATTTAAAAATCAAATGATACAAAATAATGATACAAATAATACAAAATCAGATTTTATTGATTATTTTGATGAACAAATTTTAATTTATAAATCATCAATAAAATGTGTTGACGATGATTTTTTTTTTTAATTTTTATATAATCATCATACCTAATATATGTTACACCAATGCTACCAAAGAAAATTTCTAATTTTAAAAATGAAAATGTTTACATATATATTTATTTTCTACAAAATGTTTTATATTTTTAACATATGAAATTGATTTTTATTATTGATAATTCTTAGTAATTTAAAAAAATTATTTCTTGATTATATTAAACAATTATAGACATAAATAAATTATAAAAATTTATATAGAAAATATTAGGATTTTTTTTTTTTTTTAATTTTTTTTGCCAATTTTCAAATGGCCAGGGAAATGCCAAAACATAATCGAATCAAAAAAAAAAAAATACCCTATGTTTTAAATATATATGTGATTTATTTGCAGAGTGAGACATACTATTCTGAGACAACCGGTCCACCTTAGTGTACAGTATACACAGTGATTATATTTAGTTATTTATAGATTTATTTGATAAACATATACATTTCTATTTTAATAAATATATATATATATATATATATATATATATATACTAGTATATAGAATACTAAATATATATAGATTTTTTTCACTATATATATAGTACATAACATATAAAAACAATAAAACAATGTTGATGTATATCTTTAAACATATATATATATATATATATATATATATTAAATATTTAATATATTAATATCGTAATTTTTGGTATAATTAATAAAGTTCATTATATTGGTAAACGTTATATTATAAAACCATTGAATAATACTGAATATTCATACAGTATTCACTTTGGAAACAAATCACTCCTAATTGACGTCATAGTTATGATCGCGATGAAAGCATGCATGCATACGTAATCATAATAATAATAATAATAATAAGTAATGTGTGAGTTACGGTCATAATCAGAACTATTCATTGAACGCTACATTGAACGCTACATTGAATGTGAACAAAAATCACAATCGACATACGCTATTTTAAATTATAAATATCGTCAATATTTAAATTACAATAATGTATACACGAAAGTATATAATCTATTTAACTTTAGCTATAATAGCTCTATAGAGCTTTATTTATATATATATAAATATATGTTTATTAAACAAATTAACATGGTTTATCAATTGGTTTTATAATATCAATATTATGTAATAATGGTGAATATTTTATTTGGGCCAAATTAATTCTCGGCTTTTCTGGGGGGTTTTAACTGAGGATACTAATCAGAAACCGCGACCGTTATATATGCATACATGAATGTGTACGCTCACAAACGCACGCATAAGTATAGGTATATACATTAAATGCACGGGAACAGGCAAACTCTCACGGGAACGGTCGGTTTTTTTTTCGGTAATTGATGGTTCTCCGGTATCGCTCGAGTTTCCCCGGAATCATATCGGCTTCGAGATGTTCGAGTACAGAGAATTGGGTATTCGTTCGGGAAACACCATGGAGCCTATTCCGACGGGTGGGGTTATCACTGATGTAATGGAGGCTGATATCGGTGACACCTGGTGGAATGTGTAGGTGTTATTATTATTAGTCGGTTAGGTAGATTTATTGTATAATGTCGATGTCGATACAGGTCTTAAATTTCATAAATTAAAATTCGACATAAAAATAAAAATTATAAAATATATATATTGAAATACACCTAATTATATGATTATATATACCTTTATTGGGCTAGCTAAGTAATTATATATAAACATCGGAATATATACACTTTACAAATTATACAAATATCATTCTACAAATCTATATATGAGTAAGAGGTATATATTTATTATTATATGATTTAGTTATGTAGGGTTATGTATTACTATAGTATACTTAATGTAACTAATTTTTATTAACAACATTTAAAAAAAATGATAATACACCAGCTTAGAAAATGTGTTAAATATATTTAATTTCATAGTTGTATAATCTCTTATTGTATAAATAATATTAATCTCTTTTAAAATAGTATTTAAATAATATTAATTTCTTTTAAAATAGTATTTAAATAATATTAATTTCTTTTAAAATAGTATTTAAATAATATTTAAGATAAATTATATATATTTTATAACATTTAAAATCATATTAATTAAATGTAGATATGCAGTTGTATAATATTGATATATGAATATATAGAGATTTAAACAAATTAAAAATGTTAGTAGATAATTACAATAATTAATATTTTAAATAAAATTAAAGATTTTCGAAAAAAAAACAAGATATGCAAATTTTATTATAGATTTTTAGATTTAAATAAACAAATTCATTTTAAATTAAATGATAATGTGAAGGATATATTTCATTAACAATACATTGGTACAATAAGTGAATGTATATATATATATATATATAAAAATGTATTGTTTATTTGCAATGTACTATTAAAACATATTTTTATATATAAAGTTTGAACTTTATAATTTGAAAAGATTAAAAAAAAAAATTGTATATATAATATTAATATAATTATATGTTATAATAATATATTAATATGTTTTTTCTATAGAAATAGTATCAATACTTCCATGTACAATATTATATATATATATATATATATAATAATATATAACCTATATATAAGTTTACATCTAGATGTAAACTTGGATTTATAATTGATATATTTTAATATGTATAATATGTGCAATACATTATATATTATATTAAAAATTATATATATATATATGTATATTATTTTATATACAAATATATGCATATATTTGTTAACGTGAAGATGTAAATTAAGTAAATAGTTTTTATAAATGATGATATTGATTTACTTTCATATATCTATGTTATATCATATATTATATATTATTATACTAATCCATTGTATATAATACATGGAACATATATGTTGTATAAATACACCTCTGTATAAAATATGTTTAATAATTGATATTACGAAAATGTGGTTAGTTAACTAAACATTGTTAAAGAAGTACAATTACCTGGTAATACTATACATATATATATAAATAAACCTATGGTGGAAGTTACCGAAAACGGACAGTGCCCAAATACGGACACTCTCGGTATCTCAGAAACAATACATCCAACAATAAAATGTTTAATGAATAAAATATTCATAAATATACAAATGGTTTAAAAAATATTTTTTATATTTTAATAAATCAAAATATTGCTGATATATCCAATAAAGTGATTTTTTATTACATTTTTAAATTCATGTAAACAAAATTCAATTTAAAACTTTCTCAATAATACACAAATGTATCGATATAAAATATAACACCATATTATTAAAAATAATGCATTCTAACAATTATATATATATATATAATATCTATATTTATTATCAAATATTAATTAAGTTATAAGAATATATCTAGAGGTCATATTAGTCCCTAATACGGACAGTGTCCGTCGGACACTCTAGGTGTATTAATACGAACATCCTATAACCAATCAGCGCATAGCGTATGAACTATTTTAATTTTCATAAAAATCGCGTGCGTTATAATATTAATACCACCAATAAATCTAAATTTAAAATTTTATTTTTAGATACTTAAATTATATTATTAATTAAAAATATCATAAAAATAAATATATTATTAAATAATTAAATTTACATAAATTGTTCATAAAATTAATTATAAATAATGTAATTGTAAATTGTTGATTGATTCATAAATAATATATAGTTTATCTAGTGGTATTTAGGGTGTCAGTATTATAATACAGGGTATCCGTATTAAGATATGCGTACCGAATACGGACACACCCATTCTATAGAAAAAAATATATTTTGTATAAAAAGATTAAATAAAATGTTAAAATAACAATAATATCTATAATCATATAATATTAATATATTATAATTTTTAAATAAAAATAATGAGTCATAACATATTAAAACCATGTATTGTTAAAGTGTCCGTATTATGTTACTCTCCCCTATGTATGTATATATATATATATATATATATATATATATATACTATTATACTTATATAGTATACTGTTATACTTATATACTTGATGTATACAAGTTAACCTAATACATTATTATATAATAGTATAGCATAATATAATTGATTGACTCATAAGTTAAACAAATAAGTTAATGATATTCTAGATTATGATACGATAGTATATGTTATATTGAAAGCAGTAGTTATTTCAATGATTTCACTTCGCAGAATAAAGGGCTAACATGGTAAAAAAAATATAAAAATGTAGAAATAAATTAATGTATACATATATGTTAGTTATATACTAAAGAAATCATCTATGGTATAACATATATTATAACTGTATATTATATATATATATATATATATATATATATATATATTATAATAGGATATATTTCATATGTTATACGTACCTTAAGTATGGGCGTGTTTGTAGGCGTGATTATATATTCGTCGCTCGTCATGTCACAATCCATCTCGCTCATTGTTTTACGTTGCACTTTCTTATGTTTCATTCGCCGGTTTTGGAACCATGTCTTAACCTATGTGCAAAGATTTTGCGAAGCAAAGATATAACACTCCCTATGCATGCAACGTAATTTAGTTATAGCCCCAACCGCTGCTAGCAGTAGTATCGAAATCACTGAAATAGATTTAGGTTCGGCTCTGTTTGCATACAACAATGTTTTCATTGCTCTATTAAATTACATGCAATATAAATTAGCTTTTACTCACTAAATATATACGTATAGCATTTAAAACATACATATCATATTTGTTTGTTATATATTAGTAATGAACACTTAGTTTTCATCATATAAATATTAATTTAAAGCATATTATTTAACATTTTAAAAGTGTATAGTTAAATACGAATTTACATTATAAACAACGCATAGTTCCTAAAAGTAACCCGCTATAGGTGGCACCAGGGTATTTTGTATACAAATTCGAATTACACGATTTCGCGTAAGTGTTATATCTTTCCTTCGGAAAATCTTTGCTATGTGTGTGAGTGTGTATGTGTGTGAGTATGAGTGTGTGTATTAGTATACTTTTTTTATTAAATATGCTTATATATACTAACATATATATCTATGTATGAATAACAAATAATAACATTTTTAAATATTATATTAATATATATATATATATATATATATATATATATTATCGTATACAGTATCGCTATAGCTATATATGTTGTATGGTATTGTGTATTGTTATAATTGTATTAAAGTATATATATATATAATAGTACCATATATGGTGTTATAACATATACACACAGGTTGAGATGGAAGGAATAGTGGTATTATCGAGTGGTATTAGTACTAGTACAGTACACTGATCTATAGATACATCTACTGTATTAGATGAATTCATGAATTAGATAAAAATGTAAACTATATAGATATAAAATAAACTAAAACAATTTATAATAATAATATATCTATAGATAGATCCATATATGGATAATATAATAATAATAAATAATATTCTAAACAATATGAAAAAACCTATTAAAGTACATTATAATAAGATTTTATATAAAATGATTGGTTAAATTGTAATACTGAAAATATATAAATTGTACATATTTATTTATCATATTTTTCGAATATGAATTTATATTATTAAATAAAATGGTTATTATTATAAAATATTATTGTATTCATAAAACTAATAGTGTACATTTAATTGTATTCAAAAAGTTAAATAACTTTTAATTTGTAATAGTGATATATTTGTTTTCAAATTTACATGTAAATATAAACTAAAAATAAAATTAGAAATTAATACTTTTCAGTGAAGATGGAGCAATTTTTTATTAAATTCGCATTAATTAGAGTGACATATCTTTGATTCGCAAAATCTTTGACTATAGTCACATATATATATATATATATATATATATGTGTGTGTGTGTGTGTAAATTACCGTATTAAATATACACGTATACGTGTATACGTGTATAAGTGTATACACTTCCTGCATTTCCTATAGGTATACCTACGATACGGACACACGCGCATGCACAAACATTTAATCGAGTGGATTATCGCCCCCTGTATTAACGGCCTCGGTGTGGGATGGAGGTCAGGGGGTAGAGGGGCATGCAGATAGGTGGTCAGTTTAATACGCTCGCATGTCTTCCGCTCGCCGATCGATCCTAAACGTACTATTGGTAATGAGATAATAGATTTCGGACGATAGTCTAATGACGTAATCAGTTAAAACACACACATATACCCACACGCACACGCGCACGCGCACACACGCGCCCAATATAGAGATACGTATTTATGTATTTATAATTCGAACTAAAATCTTATGTATTAACAAATGAATTAACGGACAACTATAGTGTAAAAAAAAAACAATTAATCTAAGAAACGAAATTTAAAATAATATACAAACAATGAGTTATACCACATGGTAAACAGTGGCGATGGGAACACAATATTATATTCATATAATTGAACAATATGTAACAATTTGTAATATATTATAGTATACAAAAGATCATATATGATACCTATAGGTATAAAATAGTATAAATCTACTATAGTTATATTATAGGTATACTATATGTACATAAGAATAAAAGTATATATATATATATATATATATATATACTATAGAATACTATAGCATAACTTACGTATAGCCATACTACTTTAAAGCTAACCTGAGTTTCGCTGAGGCCGAGTTGGTAGGCGAGTTCGATCCGCTCCGGAGTGCTGAGGTATCTCTGGTTGTCGAATCGCTGTTCGAGGCCGTTAAGTTGAAGGTCACTGAACACCGTGCGAGCCTTACGACGTCTGCAGTGCGTAAGTGCACCCGCACTGGCGGTGGCGTGTTGGAATAGGCCGCTAGCGAACGGATATCCTATAGGTATATCCTATATATAGGCGTCATGTGATAGGGACGTTAACAGGGCGATATGTCACATGGTATAATGCACTACATCGTAGGGGGTGTTAAGTTTAGCTGTCATATAGGACGGTGTTGACATATAGGGTGTAAGTGATCTAGCATATACATATATGAGTATGTATTAACTATGTATACATTATGTATATATATATATATTTATATATATATGAATTTATATACCTATGTGTTTTAATGAGTGACCACGTGTATACATGCATGACCTAGTTACACATTGAAGTGTACACATATTAAAGTATTATAGTAGCAGACATTTGATTCTTTAAGTGCACGATTATAATATTAACAACTACATGAACAAGTAAACGGCATACTTAACAGACTTAAGATAAGTGTATGTGTGTATAATGCGCTAATGTTCAAGTAAAACAATAACACATTATGTAACGCATTTATATTAACAAAAGTATTCTATATAAGTATATATATATATATATATATATATATCTAGTAATTCTAATTTATATCTATAAATATATATATATATATATATATATATATATATTTAATATTCTTGTTATTATTAACTTTATATTACTACATATTGTTTTGTATTAAATAATATGAACAATACTTACAATAAGTATAGCTATATATATATATATATATATATATATATCTAGTAATTCTAATTTATATCTATAAATATATATATATATATATATATATATATATATATATATATATATATATATACGTATACGTATAAGTATACTTAACTGTAGTAATATTTATAACGCCTGTCAAGACAAGACATATCTACGTCAAGTTTTATTTCTATATTATTTTGTTTATGTCCGTATTACCTACGTTATTATTTTAATGATTTTTATATATATTATGTAGACTTTTATGTACACTTTTATATATAATTTGTTATTTATTTAGGTGTTTAGATAAATAGCAATAAACCGATGACTAATACCAACCGGTAGAGGGCTGTACCATGAATGGATGCTCCCCGAAAGAGCCGAATATCTGGGCCCCGAACGTCGGGTGCCCGCTCGGATGACCCGCGGGATGACCTACAGAGGTCAACTCAGAGGCCACGTAGGCGGCGTTGAATAACGAGTCCAGAGCAGATGTTCCCAGCT
Organism: Osedax fenrisi; assembly: GCA_964019155.1. NCBI lineage: Eukaryota > Metazoa > Annelida > Polychaeta > Sabellida > Siboglinidae > Osedax > Osedax fenrisi. The sequence goes on from CAXHSG010000156.1 coordinate 120,103, forward strand.
GGTTCTTATCCGAGCATCTGGCGTGTAATTGTTCCGCTTCACTGACCTTAATGTCATATTTCTTATCCGTATCTGTGTGTATATGTATAAGAGAATATATGTCTAATTAATTATATTTGCTATGCATAATTATTAGTAATAATACATATACAGATATATATATATATATATATATATATATATATATATATATATCATTATTATATCATTTTATATTATTCTTAGGAAAATAAAGTTATCTTATAATGTTATATATATATATATATATATATATATATATATATATATATATGTATACAACTATAGTTCACTCATTAGTGTATATCATGATATACAATATTTTCTATTTTTTATATATTTTATATATTTTATCTATGAATATGTAACTATACTGTGAATTTTATTTTAAATTGATTTTATATTATATATATTATGTATTATTAAGTTATCAAATTATTGCACATATGATATTGGTAATTAAGAATTTCTATATTTTATAGAAAATAAAATAATAAACAATTATATTGTATAATAGTATACTGACTATAGTCAGTAACAATATATAACTATATATATATATATATATATATATATATACGTATAATATATATATATATATATATATATATATATATATATATATATAGGGGCGTCGGAACGATATTTTGTATGGGGGGGGGGGCTATTTATTTATATTTTATATTATATATCCTATTATGTATTACTAATATAATAACTAATTATATCTTATTAATATCGTATACCTCTTTAGTCTATATTAACCCTTTAATATGCAATTAATAATATTTAATTTTTATAACAATACTTAAGTAGGAATATATTAGAAAATAAATAATAAACATTAAATAATTTATTATTATATAAATATAGATTTTTATTTATAATTATATTCATCTCAATTGTGTGAATTATTTTTTGATTGATATTTGCCAATACCAATGCATTGCATTTACTATCTAGCATAGTATATCGTAACAACGTTTTTATTATTCGTAGCTTACTAAATCCACCCTAACATAACACAGAACTTGAGGGGAAAACCAATAAAAGTGTGATCAAATATATTATGACGGAAAATATTTTTTGAATTTTAGGAGATTTTTCCATCATGTATATGTTTATCCTCGTCAGATGATATTGAACTTATTGATTGATTTGAACATATGGAAATTCGATCTTTCAATCGTTAATTCTTCAAAAATTGTGTATTAATGTTTAGTGTAGAAAATTAATAGTATTAATAAGATTAATCTAAAAAAAACAACCTTTTTTTCATGAATTATATTATTTGTAATAACGATTCCTTTAATTTATAAAATTGTATAAATAAAGTTTCCTTCGTATAAAATTTTGTTTTAATGTTCATCATTATGGAATCAAACAACTCAGTATATTTTATTCTTTAAATATTAATGATAAAGTATGATTTACCTATATTAACATATTAATTGATTCATTCTTATATTAACATAACATGTTAACATAATAATGTTATATTATGTTATCTAGATAAGATGTATGTCTTTTGAATTTTTATTAGGTACTATTCATCTCATAAATATTTATAATAATTTATATAATATGTCTTATTATTATTCTCTGTATTAGATATAATTAGTAAATTAAATTAGATATATTTAAAATAAAAATAAATTATTATAATATTTTATAATAAACATTTATTATAAGCTATTTTTTATTTTATATAATATTTTTATAAAAGTTGGATATTAACCTTGAATCAATATAAAAACTTTTATATATAAAATATAAAATACTTTTGTTTCTATATCTTCAATGAATGTGTACACATTATTTCTATCATTATTCAATTTAATTAGAATCATATTTACTATTATCTAATCCTTTATGTTTATTTATTATTGAGTATTATTATGATTATATAATTATAATCATATATGCTTTCAAGTATATTTTTTATAAATGTTACCTTCAATAGTATTTGTTGGTATCATGAAAGCTTTCACCTTGAAATACTCGAAACCTGAAACTTGAAATATTCATATAACAAATATTTGACTTATTCATATTTTTTAATAATAAATTTGCAATATATTTGTGGTCATTGGTAATATAATATAATTTTTTATATTATTTCAGTGCATCGATTATACCACTATATTGATATAATGTTGTTTTAATACATGATTTCGCAGTCCATCTTGTTGGGCATAATGGTGTAAATGTATTTGTTTTGTTATTATTAGTATTATATACAATCCGTAATTTGATAGTTTGTTCATATAATAATCCCAAATCATAAACCACTCTCAAGGCTTTTCTTATATTTATATTATTATCCAATGATTATGCTATTAAGTTTATGCGATGAGCTCCATATTGTTTATCACAATGTAAATGCTGTCTATTCATTATTATAGTATTTATAAAATTATATTGACCAGACATATATATGTTAATATTAGCTAATATGCGTCATATGACTGTCCTCTTAATTTATAAATAGGCAAGTTAAGATGTTAAAGTCCAGGTAACATTAAATTTGCTATATTTTCTAAGTTGTATCCTCAGTCATATTGCATATTCCTATTTCCAATTTATAGTTTTTATATCAAATAAGGAACCACCAAAATGTCCTGCTCACTTCCTAGTATATCTTGAATTCCATCACATTGAATTGATAAAGTCACATTAATATCTTTCAATCAAATATTTAATAATTCAGATTTATATAGTTGAATAATTTCATTCTTAATATCACCGATTAACAAGTAGCTCTCAGAGATTCTCTTATGAATATTATCATATTTCATGGATGGGGGGGGGGGCAAACAATACTTAGCCCCCCCTATATGTTTGGTAACATTCTTTAGAAAAAAATTGTATTAACAAAGACAATATACTACATTTAATATATATATATATAACATTTATTAATACATATTTCATGGGGGGGCAAAACATACTTAGCCCCCCCCCATATTTTTGAATGGGGGGGTCCGATACCCCCCGCCCCCCCCCCTTCCGACGCCCCTATAGTGATATATAGGCGTATATGCGTATTACATATATGTAATATATATTATGTATACACTATATACGTTTTATATTACGTGTTATGTAATATGTTCTACATTATATATAATTCTACAGAATATATGGTAATAATATATAATATGTCATATAGCACATAGCACACATATATATATATATATATATATAATTGAATCATTATATAATATATTTCCTTTATTAATACTACATACATATTACGTAATAATTTAGCTATAATTATTACGTAATTATTATATAATAGCCTGATAGAATATCATCGATGAAGAAAGATTTACATTTCGATTTCTTGGTTTCTTGTAATGTCATGTTCGTCTGTAAATCTATGCGCCTGCGTGTATTTGTATGTATGTATGTGTGTATATTACACATAATCTTTATACATATATGTACATATACATATACATATGTACATATATATACATGTATATAAATTGTTTATAAATTAATATATATATATATATATATATATATATATATATATTTATATGTCGAAAAAAAAGTATCATAATTATCAAACAAATGTATCTAATATATATATATATATATATATATATATATTTATATATTTATATAATATATAAAACATAAAATGCATAATTTAAGGTAAAGATATTATGTTGTATCAGAATATTTATTTATATAATTATATTGTAATATATTACTAATATATTTGTATTCTATAAAATTATTAATTTATAAATGTAATAATTTATATCTTTATAAGCGAAATGTATAACATATATTATATATCATATTTACTATAATATATAATAATATGATAATATAATAATATATAAAATTAAGATAATTCACAATAAATCAATATATTAGAGCTAATTTTACTAATCTATTTAGACGATTATATTATTCAAATATTTATTAAATTATTATATATTATTGTATTTTTATATTGTAAATGTATTATATATTACAATAATATAATTATATATATATAATAATATAATACTATATTATTTATAAATGAATAGTATGATTTTTAATACGATTGATAGATTAATAAATAATAATAATTATTATAATTATATTATAAATCATAAATAATCTATTGTATAATATATTATATATAACATATAATATATTATATTGTATACAAATAGTATATTACATAAATTGATGTTTAGTGATAATAATATTGTCATAATAATAAATTAATTATAGTGAATTCTCTGAATTTAATTATTAATGCTTATAAGTGCACTTATAATAATATATAGCAATTATACATGTATACAATAATACATATCTAATGATATAGATATATAAAATGTAATGGAAATAGATAATTATGTTATTATTATGTATAATTTATAAATTTATAAATCACGATACATATTTAGTCTATAGACTATACTTATCGTATAATATTTCAAAATTAATAACACACAATGTTTTCTATGGTTAAATGTATAGATATAATGATGTATTATTTCACATGTATACATCGTATATTATAATATACGAATATGTATACACATACAAAATATGTTTTCAAATAGAAATATATATGTATATATATATATATATATATATATATATATATATATATATATATATTTATAATAATTCAAATATGAATAACCTTTATATGTATATATATATATATATATATATATATATATACACATATTTATAAATTATGATAATATGAATTATTTATATTGATATATCTAATTTATAAATAACAACAGATTTATAATAAATATTTAAATTATATTTATAATAAGTAGTTAAATATTATATATTATTTACATAATATGATACATCAGTTATATAATAGATTAGTTATATAGTTATCCTAAACGATACATGATTATAGCTATAATTAAACGTGCGGTACACATACCTGGACATATTCAGCAAACACTTTAGATTATAAAAATTAACTGCACGCAACGGCGGCACACGCCAATCATATTTCTAGGGCGGGCGTTACGTCGTTTGCGAACCGACCAATCACAGGCCACTGTTTAGGATACGATTTAATTAACCTTTCTCGAGAAGCCACTGAGGATTAATTAAGTGGTGGGCGTGCTAAATACGATCACGTGATTAATCAAATGATGTCATCGTCATCATCATCATTTCATTTAGGTTAGCTAATAATAACCTATAGACTGACAGTCTTATTTTTAAATATAGGATTACATTGAAACTGATAAATATAATTAATGTATATATATATATATATTTAAATATATATTAATTAATCTTACATAATGTGTTTAATTTTAATGTAAAAAATATATAATATATGATAAATAAAGTATTATTAATATCAATATTATGTAATATTAATTAATTACAAAAGACATGGATACACGTCCGTAACCATGGTTACTTTCTATTGATCACGTGGTGAATAGTGTAAGCGGGAGATATATCACAGATAATAGATAAACATGTTCATTTCATTAATTTGTATACTATTAATTATTAAATATAATAATTAAAAACTATAAAATAAATATATATATATATATATATATATATATATATATATATATATAGGGGCGTCATATAAGGGGGGATGGGGGGTACATGTCCCCTCCCCACTTTTAAAAGTGGGGAGGGGACATGTACATATATATATATCAGGGGTGGATACAGGGGGGGCTAGGGGGGCTCTAGCCCCCCCCCCCCTCATGATTGTAAAATATATGATTTAAAAATAGATAATATGGTTAAATCAGCAAAACATTCAATATCAATTATAGGTAGGGTGAATCTTTAAATGGCCGATTGTATATACCATGTATTTTTCATTTAAAAATTAATCACAATCAAGTTGGAAAATGTGTCACTTCGTCCATGATTAAGTTTAAAGATTCGATTGCAGATTTAAGAAAATTTGAATCAATTATAGTTGATATATTTACCACAATAACTCTTTGGAAGAAAATTCTCGTTTTATTGCAGTGATAGAAAATAAGAAGCATGCTATAATCAGCTATAATGCAATTCAACAATAACATATCTAAGTAAATTTAATGCAACAGAGAAAAATTTAAATCAATATTAAAGGGGTATCCCACTATACTTGTATATAAGATTTTCCGGCAACTTACTTGAAATATTGTAACTTTAAAAAATTAGTATATCAAGTTGTAATGGAATACTCCTATAAATTTATTATATTTCAGGCAAGTTGCCGGAAAGTAAAGTGGTTTCCCACTAAAATTGTAGTTAACTTGATAGAAAATGTTTTTAAAGTTAAAATATTAGGATGTGAACATCTTAGTGGAGAAAGTAAAGCTAACTTGATTATGGATACACTAACTAAATCTGAATTAAATATTGAACATTTAAGAGGGTAAGGATACTATGGAGCAGGAAATATATCTGGAAAAATAAAAGGAGCGTCAACTATAATTCTGAATAAGAACACTAACTCTACACATGTTCACATGTATTACGATAAGATCACATGTATTAAATATATCAATAGTATATGAATGCAAAATGTCGTTAATTCAAAATATGGTAAGCATATTGTTAGAAATCTGCATATTTTTTAAATATTCTGAAAAGAGGCAAGATTTATTAGAAGAAAATTTTACACAAATTTGTGTTGAATCTTCTAAAAAGAAATTAGTTAAAGTAAAACGAGATCGGTTTCCAGACATGATGCTTTGCGAGTATTTATCAAACTGTATCAAGCAATACTTGAAAAATGTTAGAAGATATATGAAGATAAAACATGGAATTCAGAAAGTATAACAAAAGCTAACGGTCTTTACAATTCTATGATTAATACTCAATTTAGTATGTCATTAATTGTAAGTAATAATTCAATTAATTTCATAGAAAATTTAACAAATGCTCTCCAGGGTAGGTCAATAGACGCATATAAGGCAAATCATGATATTCAAAGTGTAATTAAAGGGATACAAGTTTGTAGAGATAATATTGATGAAGTACACTTAGAATGGAATGAAGAAGCGTCACATTTAGTATCATATTCAAATGAATGAATTTCTTTACCAATGTTAAATAAAGACACCTGCTTCATCATCTGAAGAGTATTTAAAAAAAAGTAATATATATTCCATTCTTGGATCATTTGATAATGGAGATGAAAGAAGGATCCAATATATACATATTGTATATATCTCTTGGAGCATTATTAATTCCAAAAGTAATGAATGAAAACAAGGATTCATGAAAAGAAAATATATTAAAGTTTTATGAATTAGTAAAAGATGATTTACCAAAGATACATTTAATACAAACCGAATTGATTTGTTCGGAAGTTAAATGGACAGAAAATAAATATCTATAAATATAGGTATACCTAATACAATACATATTGTTACGACCAGTACTCAAATACTCGATAACATGGCAAGGTAAATTGAAATTATTAAATAATTTATAATTTATATATATTATTATAGGTATATAGGTATACCTATACATTTTTTTCTAATATCTATGAAATGCTTTTATTGATGGCTACTACTCCAGTTACCTTATGTGAATGTGAACGTTCATTTAACCGATTAAGAATAATAAATACATATTTACCTTCGATTATGTGTGAAGATCAACTAAAAAGAATTTCTTTATATATACATAAAGACATAGAGATCGATTGTGATTATATTATTTCCAAATTTGAAATACGTTATCCAAGAATAATGCAATTGATTAATATATTGGATTAATAGTTTTTATTCAATAAAATATAAAATATTATTCTATTTAATTTAATATAGTATTTAATTTATATATCAATTGAATATTATCATAGTAAATATGTCTTATTTTAAAAATATACTTTTATTTGAATGTCAGCCCCCCCCTTGAAAAAGTCCTGTATCCGCCCCTGTATATTACTATATATATTACTCTATAAAGACTTTCTTCATATTGTTTATTATCCTTATATTAAATATTATATAAGTTTAATATATATATATATATATATATATATATATATATATATATATATACAAATTTAGTAATGATTCTTATGGATTTAACCTATATTTACTACGAAGAATAATTACATCTATTAGTCACATTATTATGTATTTATTTAACCTTTCTATAAATTCAGGTATATTTCCTGATATATTAAAAACCTCGAAGGTAATTGTTATATATAAGAAGCATAATCGATGTGATTATTCAAATTATCGTCCGATTTCTATTACATCCCAATTCTCTAAAAATTTTGAGAAATTAATAATAATAAGAATTTTAAGTTTTTTGAATAAAAATAAAATTTTAAATATGTGTCAATTTGGTTTCAAAGAATCTACTTCAACTTGTGATGCACTTCTTGATTTTATTGGTTATTTACAAACTAATAATGATAAACATTGCGCGGCAGTCTCTATTGATATTAAAAAAGCATTTGATTCACTTGATCACTACATTTTACTTGAAAAATTATATTTATATGGTTTTAGAGGTTTAAGCGGTGATTTTATTAAGAGTTACCTAACTAATAGAAATCAATATGTACACTTTAATTCATCTATATTTTCTACCTTGCCTATACAATATGGTGTTCCACATGGTTCGGTGTTGGGACCTATCTTATTTTTATTATTTATTAATGATTTATCAAATATACAAAATCCTTGTCATTTTACACTTTTTGCAGATGATACAACTATTGCATTCTCTAATAAAAATATACAAGACCTTGAAAATATTATTAATGACACTTTAGTTTATATTCATGAATGGCTTAATAATAACAGATTACAACTAAATATTGATAAGACTAATTTCATGTTATTTCATAGGTCACGAATTAAACATAAATTAAATATAAAAATTAATGACTTAATTATAAAGCAATCATCTTATATTTTATTTTTGGGTATATTTATAGATGAAAATCTCAATTGGAAAAAACAGATTCATAATATTAAAAACAAACTCAATCGATGTATCTCTTTAATAAATAGATTAAAATCTAAATTGAATAGAGAATCCCTTATGAACATATATTACTCTTTATTCCATAGTCATTTGAATTATTGCTCAATATTCTGGGGTAATACGTATTTTAGTAATATTAAATGTATTATTATATTACAAAATAGATGTCTAAGATCAATTTATTATCTATATAATAGAACAAATATTGACCATATTTATATACATAAACGTATTCTCAAATTTAATGATATTATTGATTTAAATATTTACAAATACATGTATAAAGCTTGGTACAATAATAATATACATCCACAAATTATTAAGTTATTTAATAAAAAAAATACAATATATTCTCTAAGGTCAACTAATGAATTCGTTGTTCCCAATATATCACGTTGTTATGATAAATTATGTATTGGTTATAAAGGTCCTTTGTTATGGAATTCACTATCTATTGATATAAAAACCACTAACCATTTGAAAAAGTTTTTAAATGTTTTAAAAAAAAAATTATTGGTCACTATTAAAGTATTATTTATTTATTTATTTTTAGTCATTTTATATATATTGTTTATCAAATGATGAAATTCAGTAATTGGAATAGTTTTATAATTAAATTATTTTTTTACAATATTTATATATTTTAACAATTGTATTATTATTTGTTTTTAAATGTATTGTTTATTATTATTCTTATTATTATTTGATTAAATTTGTATTACGAGTTACCTACTATTATTAATATTATTATTATTATTATTATTATTATTATTGTTATTATTGTTATTATTATTATTATTATTATTATTATTATTTCTTGTATATATTTTATTGTAATTGTATTTATAAGATTTATTTTTTCATTACTATTTATTATTTTTATTAACTGTTTATTATTATTTTATTATTTATATTATATTTTTTATATTTTTTAATTTATAAAGAGGAAGAATTTCGTGTTTTTTGTATATTGATTGTAGCGTGCGGTGGTGTATTATATGCCGAGTACTAAGTTTACCAGTATGATTGTGACGGGGATCATCTCAAGGTATTAAGGACTTGGCACATCCTTACTGAAAGTTGGTAGCCTTATACTATTCGTTCGTTGTGGTCGTTTTATGAACTATGTGTTGTTTTTCCCTCTTTATTTGTACACGTCTTGTTTTATTGTTATTTTTATTTATTATTATAATTTTATTATTATTTATATATAATATTTATTTGTATTTTAACTATTTTAATATTTAAAATTTTACTTTATATTTATATTTTGCTTTTATTTTCCAATTTTATTTTATCTTTGTAAATGTTATTACTGTTTGTTTTTTTTCCATTCCTTTTGCTGACAGGTAGATATCTCGATAAGTTAAGTGAACTTCTATTTCTACCTGGGTTCATTCTCGTTTATTACGACGAACCAATCTGATTATTATTATTATTATATATAAAATCAACGGAATAAATTTGCACTAGTAGAAATGTACTGACTTGGCATTTATAAATAAAGGTTATCTAAATTGGAAGAGCATATTCTCGTTTTTCAGATCACTCAAAGTGAATTACATATAATGGCAAAAAATCGAAAAACTCTAATCCCCCACAATACGTGTATTGTGGAGAATGAAATTATAGCTATATGTGCTAATAATATTAAAAAGAATGTATTGAAAAATATACATTGACCCTATAACGTTATGTGTGATTGTACGCAATATATTTCTGGTCAGGAACAAGAAGTTATTTGTATTAGATAGGTAGATGACAAACTTAATGCAAATGAAGTATTAATCGGTAAGTTGAATTAAATTAATTAATATAACTATATGTAATAATATAATTTATTTATATATATATATATATATATATTTATATTCATTCTACCCTATTAAATAATAATATATTGTCTACAGGTATCTATAATGTTGAAAAAACAACAAGAGAATGTATGTCATCATTATTATTAAATTGTTTGAATTAACATAATCTACCAATAGAAAACTTACGTGGACAGTCATATGACGGGGCATCTAATATGTCCGGAAAATATAAAGGTGTTAAGACATTAATACAAAAACAACAGATTTTAGCATATTATACACATTGTGGGGCCCATCGTGGAAATCTGATAGCTCACGCTGTTGGAATATCAGTGGCTACCCAGTAAACAGACCGATCAATAGTAAAACGGTCAACGCTTACCAGTTGATTCAATATGGAATCAACAGGGTACCAAGTGACTCCAATTAGCGTCAAATGAATACCAGTTGACGCCAATTTGCGCATTGTAAATAATATTTAAATAATATTTTTTTTTTATTGTAAATAAATTAAATTATTTATCACTACTTACATATTTGTATATTATGTAATAAAATGTGATATAAATAATTTAACAAGTTTATATATTTAATATGTTCAATTAAATCGAGTGTAATAATGTTGGCGTCAAATTCTAACCATCAGGTCAGCGTTGACAGCTTACCATCAGGTCAGCGTTGTCAGCTTACCAATTGACGCCAATTTGACGCCATGTAAATAATATTTGGTTTTTATTGAAAATGAATTCAATTATTTAGCACTACTTTCTTATTTTTATATTATGTAATATAACGTGATATTAATTTGTTAACAAGTTTATATATTTAATATGTTCAAAAAAATCGAGTGTAATAATGTTGGCGTCAAATTCTAACCATCAGGTCAGCGTTGACAGCTAACCCATTGACGCCAATTTGACGTAATATAGCATCAACGTATAACTAATAATTATGTTAGTTTTGTATTAATACAAATAATGATATATTTAAATATATTTATGAATTAAATTATTAAATATATTAAATAGGAATTGTTATACTTTTTGTTATACATTTGATGATAATAGGCTTTATTGGCACTTATCATATGTGTTACCATTCCTCGTAAGTTAATTGTTACCTGTTACCTGGTTGGTTTAGTAACTTCCATCAACTTCTTTATGGAATTTGTTGGTGAACATAATACTACAAGATAATGAACAAGACAAAAATACATAGATATAATAAATATAACTATAAAATGAAACTATTTATACAAATAAAATGATGCATGATCAAGTAAAAATATAAGAAAATAATAATATATATTTCGTACAATTAAAATATTTAATTATACTTATATGTCTACCTATTGACATATAGGTCTTATATATAGGTCATATATATATATATATATATATATATATGTCCAAAATATACATATAGTAATACCTAGTACACATATTTCTACCTAAGACCTATATGTCTACCTGGATACATGTGGGTCTAACTAAGACCTAAATATGTCTACCTAGGACATATATATATATATATACCTATAGGTAGGGACCTATAGGTCTAAGTATAACTAATATGTGTACCTATGAACCTATATATCTACCTAGGGGCCTATGGGTCTACCTAGGACCAATATTTCTTCCTATGGAATATATGTCTTCCATGGGATATATATGTCTACTTATATACCTATATGTATACACAGGGACCTATTGGTCTAACTAGGACATATATATCTACCTAGGAACCTATATATATATATATATATATATATATATATATATAACTATGACCTATATGTCTATATAAGGACATATATGTCTACCTATGACCTATATATACTTATGGACTTTTGGGTCTAACTATGGCCTATATGTCTACCTAAATACATATGGATCTTACTAGGATCTATATGTCTACCTGAGACCTATATGTCTACCTAGAGACATATGGGTCTAACTAGGACCTATATGTCTTCCATAGGACCTATATATCTACTTAGATACCTATATGTATATATAGGGACCCATTTATCTAACTAGGACCTATATGTCTACCTAGAGACCTGTGGGTCTAACTATGACCTATATGTCTATATAGTACATATATGTCTATATAGGATATATATATATATCTACCTAGGTACACCTATGTCTATATAGGGACATATATATCTACATAGGGACATATGTGTATACCTATAGGTATTCCTATAGGAATCGATAGGTCTAACTATTTCATATATGTCTACCTATGACCTATATATCTACCTAGGGACCTATGACATAGGTCCTATGTGTATAATGATGACCTGTATGTCTACCTAGAGATATATTGGTCTAACTAGGATATTATATATATATATATATATATATATATATATATATATATGATATTAATATTATAAATATATAAATATTAAGTATTACATTAAATTACAGAATTAAATACTCTGAAGTATATCATATATATATGGCTATAGCCATTCTCATGATATCAAACAGATTTTCTAAAAATAATGTTGACATATCTTCGTATTATTTATTGCATGACAGTTTTTTTACTGATAACAACAATATACAAGAAGTTAATATACGCATTTAAACTATAATAAATTAGTATACTAATTATAATTAAGATCAAATTATATTTATAATCAAATATATTAACATCATAAACGTGGAAACCACGGTAGAACTTTCTAGTTTAGCTTATAAGCTACTTATAAGCTACTATAGTATATAATATATTTACTAAATTGAAATACAATTATAATATAAATGTATACTATATATAGTATACATTTATATTATAATTGTATTTCAATTTAGTAAATATATAGGTAAATATACTCTAATATAAAATTATATTTATAACTAAATGTACCTAGTTAATAATAGAATAGTATATATAGTATATTATACCTATATATATTATATTATATTATAATACAATTATATATAATAAATTAAATTGATATTTATTAATGATATTATTTTAGATTGAAAAATATCCAAAACTTGATAATGTTGAGCTTTTTCAGAAAAAAAAATCATTATTCCAAAGCAATAACTTTACTAATATAAGCGAATGTATCGATTATTGTAATCGTTATGATAATTTAAAATTATTGTTTCCTAATATTATTAAACTTATTCGTATTCTTATATGCAAACCTGTTAGTTTAGTAACATTTGAACGTTCGACGAATGACGTCGTCGTTCGTTCAGCGGTCTAAGACGGAAGATTGAAGACTTGGCTGAGAAATACAATATCTAGCTAACGACTACATAATATACTGTTATGTTATGTTCACAAAGAACTATTGAATGAAGTTGATGATGATAGTATAATGCATACATTTATTATGAAATCAGAATGGAGAAGATCCATATTTAAATAAATAATGTCATACATTTTATTTGAAAATATCCCCCCCATTTTTTTTTATCCTGTGACGCCCCTATATATATATATATATATATATGTAGTCATTATATATATACCGTTCCCGTATATATATACGGGAACGGCTGACAATCAAAAATATACCTAATGGGCATACCTTTTTTTAACAATAGATATCAATTTGAAATTGTATATTATACTTAATTAATATATATAATATAATGTTCCATATTTGGTTTTATAAAATATCATTAATGACAAATATACAAAATAATTGTCAACCTAAAAAAATCATAGCAAAATATACGGGAATAACATTCAATTTTATTCATGTATACTAATCACGAATATGAATACAATTAAGATTGCATATAATCAGCTATTGGGTATACATATATGTATAATATATACATATATATATATATATATATATATATATATATATATATATATATATAATATGATGAATAATATTCTATATTTTAATATCTGGTATCCTATAATAATGAGATTAATAAATACGCATGCGCATTTATTAGTATCTTTGATATAAATAAATATACAATAAATATTCTTTTTGTAATAAAAAGTTTATTTTATCAATTTATTTAACATCGAACAAGTACTACAGAACATAATATGTTAGTGTTGTTATTAATATTATATTTTTAAATAATATATTTATAAATTAAATCGTAAATTGAATAGTTAATAGAATTAACAGTTAATTATATACAACATTTTTAATATTATTTAACCCTATATTTTAAATTATTTTAAAAATACAATTTGAAATATTCAATAATTGAATATAACATGTGTTTTTAAATCAGCTTTATATTATTAAATTTATTTTTCGTAATAATTATTAATACAATAATTTAATTTATAATAAATAATTGTGAATATTAAAGTTATAATAATAGTATGGTGAATACAATATGGAAACTCTTTATTTTGATTACTCGAGTAACAGTGTTACATTTAAATACTCGTGGGGTTATCAGTAGATTTGAGTTAATTAACATATTATGTGCAAATAAACATAACTAATAAACACCATAAAAATACAATAAACGCGATTTTAAACTCTAAATCTAAAATATGCTCACTTGACATATTTTAAATGTTGTGTATAATATTATATTATAAAAATTATTATTGATAATTGTATAACATCTATTATGGTTCAATTTATAATATTGTCAACTAGATAAATCATTTATTAAATTAATTTATATTAATTAAATAAATGATGTAATCATTACAGTAATGCTCAATTTACATTCTTAATATTTATTTACTTATCATTATATATAATAAAAATTCATAATATAATAGTATTATTAATACACATAATATATTTACTATAATATTACTTGTTTTGTAATGTATAAATAATTGTTGATAATTATTTTATAATAATTTATTATAGTATAATTTTAAATATGATAATTTATTAACTATAAAATTAATAAAATCGTATTCATTTAGTGTTAAAATTATAATTATATTATTATGTTTAGTATATTATTATCTGTATAATCATATAGTGTTTAATAATTAATATGTATACATCATAATTATAATATGAGTTATAACTTATATTTTAATAACATGTTTAGTATTAATTACGGTAGAAAGTAATCTTGTATGAGTACATTTCGGACTATATAATCTAGCACGTATTATTAAATGTATTCTAAAAGTATTATTTATGAATTTAATATTATAGTTATCTTAGATTATTTTAATTTCGACTCTATAGTCATCATTTATATACATATATATATATATATATATTATATTTTCCATCAGTAATTAATAATTAAATATAAATATTAGTATAATTCTATAATTATGAAAATACTTAGTTTTACAAGTCGTACGAGGGTACTAATAAGTCGTACGTTAACATTGTGTACATTCTAATTACCTCGTGCGATATTAATTTAATTCTTAATTACTCATATAAATGTATTAAAGTAATCTCTGACGACTTTTTTAGTAATCTATTATGACTTATTTCGTCAATAAGTAATTTTATTTATAAAACCAATTTAACTTATCTATAAAAAAAACGTATCTACAATTAATCTTGTACGAGGTCATTTCGGACTATGTAATCTAGTACGTCTATTCTAAAAGTATTATTTATAAATTTAACATTATAGTTATCTTAAATTATTTTAATTTCTAATCTAGATTTATTATTTATATACATATTTGTATATATTATATTTTCCATCAATAATTAATGATTAAATATAAATATGAGAATAAAAATTGTAGAATTATGAAAACACTTAATTTTACAAGTCGTACGAGGTTACTAATAAGTCGTACGAAATTACCTCGTGTGATATTACTTAATTCTTAATTACATTACATTTTTTTTTTTTTTTTTTTTTTTTACATTTTTCGGTTTTCGGACTGCTAAACTGTGCTTATAAAGCAATCGGCCGTCCATATATATATATTAAGTTAATGTTTCATATTAAATAGGTAGGTTTTCATTAGTTTCTTGAAGTTGGGAGTTGATGGTGTAGTACGGATGGATGTGGGGAGAGTGTTCCAGGAGTATGGGACGGATATTGCCTAGGCGCGAGTGTTGGTTGAATGTAAGTAGTGTTTAGGAGGAAGTTGAAGTAAAAACGTATTGGTGGAGTGTGTAGTGGTACTAGTTGGTAATTTAAGTTTGAGTAGGGATGCTAGGTAGTCAGGAGAGTCATGGTGGATTGCTTTATGAGCCAGTAGAAGAGTTTTATATAGGATTCTATGGCGTACAGGTAGCCAGTGGAGTTTAACTAGGAATGGAGATATATGCGTATGGGAGTATTTTGGTATGTTGAATATACACCTAACTAAAGAATTTTGAAGAATTTGGAGTTTAGTAATATACGATGAGGGGGTGTTGTAAAGAATAAAATTGCAGTAGTCGAATAGAGGTAGGATGTAAGCAGAAGCTATAATAGTAGCGGTGGATATTGATATTGAATGACGAATAAGGCGTAGTGAATGTAGTTGATAGTTTAATAGTTTTGTTATGTGGGACAGTTGTCTGTAAAAATTAAAAGTATTGTCAAATATAACACCAAGATTTTTGACGTGGGTTGAGTAAGTGTTGAGCTGTCCATTAATGTTAATTGGAGGGGGAGTTGGTAAAGTTTTACTTCGGAGTGGAAGGTGAAGGAATATAGCCTCGGTTTTAATTGGGTTAAAGACGAGGGAGTTTATTGTGAGCCAGTTATGAATGGTGGTAATAGTAGAGGAAAGGATGTCAGGTGCAAAATTAACGTTTTCTGTACATTTTACATAAAGTTGGATGTCGTCTGCATATGTGTGGAAACTAACTGGAGAATTCGAGATAAGGTGGAGAAGGGGAATGATGTAAATGTTAAAGAGTATTGGTCCAAGGACTGATCCTTGGGGAACACCGTGTGTAACAAGACGGGAAGATGAACGGGTTGAGTGAACTAAAACTGAGGAAGTTCGGTTGGTTATGAATGAGGATAGCCATTTGTGTGCAGTACCGGTGATACCTATAGATGTAAGACGGTGTATGAGAATCGTGTGGTCAATAGTGTCAAACGCAGAGGAGAGATCAAGTAATGCGAGTATTGTGCCATTTTTGTTATCAAGGTTAGTGAGAATATCGCTAGATATCTTCGCTAGTGCGGTTTCTGTTGATTTGGAAGGAAGATATGAACTTTGGATGATATGAGGGATTTTGTGTGATATTAAATAAGACGTTAGTTGTTTCGCGACGATTCGTTCCAAAGTTTTGGAAAATATCGACAGGTTTGAGATTGGACGATAATTGTTGAGGCTCTGAGGGTCAAGGTTTGGCTTCTTAAGGAGGGGTGTAATGAGTGCATGTTTATAGGATGTTGGAAACGTACCGGATTCGAGGGATTCACAGAATATATTATTGAGAGGGATAGTGAGGGATTCAGTGATTTCGTGTAAAAGGGAAAGAGGAATAGGGTCAAGAGGAGATGAACTTTTAGTTGCTTTAAGAAGTGTGCCTATGTCTAACATGGAAGGGACTGAAAATATATTAAGTGAGTGAGTTGGCATGGTGGGGGTTATTAAAGTGGTATATCGTGGAGGATTGCTGAGAGTACTTGTAAGCTTATGATGGAAATGGTCATCAAATGTTGATGATAAGGTGTCTGGTGGAAAGTCGGGTAAAGTTTTCTTTTTATTTCTCCCAAGGAGTTTCGAACAAATGGTGAACGTTTTCTTTTGATCAGATGAGCATGATTCCAGAGAGGCAGTAACATGAAGCGATTTTGCAATTAGGAGATCACGTCTATGTTTGGACTTGATCAGTTTATAAAGCGCGAGTATAGATTCAGATTTTGATGTAATCAATTTCTTTTCAAGTGTACGCAATTTACGCTTTTGTTTTAGGAGTGCGAGGGTATACCAGGAAGTGTCAAGTCTAAGGATTGATTTTTTAATAATTATTGGAGCGTGGGAATCGAGGGTAGTTGAAAGAGTGGTAAATAATTCATCGGGTGAGTTATGTGGGAGGGATAGGAAGTCTCTGATGAAATCGTGAGTGTTGATGATTTTCGTTTTGCGGAAAGAACGAGTGATAGTGGTGTGGGGAGGTTTAAGGGATTGGAGGGTAAAATATATAATGTGATGATCAGAAATACAAGGGCCAACAGAGTGAGAACAAATCAAGTTGGATGACTTATGGGAAATGAGGAGATCGAGTGTATTACCATATTTGTGTGTGGGGTAAGTATTATGAAGTTTAAGATTGGAGGATGACAGTATATTGAGTAGAGATTTAGAATGATTAGTTGATAGGTTAGTAGCAATATTAAAATCACCTATAATGATGTTAGATTCAGACATTAGATGGGTAAATGAATAAAACTCAGAGAGGAATAAAGGGATTGAGGAAGAGGGGGGTCGGTAAAAAAGTGATATATTAAAAGTCTTGGAGTGTGGGGGACTAATAGAACAGGTAAACGCCTCAGAGTGATCATTATTATGGTCACGTAGAGGGGATACATGAAGGGAGGATTTATAGATAATGCCAATACCTCCTCCATAATTATGAGTATTACGTCTAGGCAAATGAGAAAAAGAGTAAGGGCCAGTATTCAGAGATGATATAAGGGGTATGTCATCACGCATAATCCATGTTTCGGTGATGAATATAAGATCAAGGTCATGTTCTGTAGCAAGTTCTAGGATAAGTGGAATCTTGTTACGGATGGAGCAGGTGTTTAATAATGCAGATTTCATTAGGTAGTTATGGCGTTCTGAGGAAGATGGAGACAATGGAGTTAAAGGTGTAGATCGGGATTGCAGTGTGTGAATGGTCAGATTTGTGGAAGTGGTTTTGCAAAGCATGTTTTTATTTGTGTGGACTTTTGGAATTGAGTGTCATTGTGAGGGGAGTGGGGAAGGATTCACAATTGGTGGACACGGAGTAGGAGTTGGTGATGGGATGGTTTGTGTAGAGTGAGTACTAATAGTATTTAAATCTTCATTACACTTATGATATACAGATAGTAAGTTATTATGTTGAGTATGATTAGTGGAGTCAGTATGTTTGGATGAATGTATCGGATTATTAGATTCTGCTTGTCGCATGTTAATGCATTTGCGATTGTTGAAGAGTTTGCTCCAGTGCTTAATAACAGAAAGGGGTGGGGTTAAGGGAGATGTTTTCCAATTAACTGTATTGTTGTGGTAGTGACGTAATTTGTAATTGTTTGTTTTACGAATACGTATTTGATTTTCGAGTTGTATATGAGATTGTTTTTTATGGCAAATAGGATTATCGGACTGGGGAAGGCCGACTTTGATATGGGTGATGTTGTATATGTTAGAGGTTTAGAGTATGTGTTTGGAGTTATAATGTTGTGAGATTGGTTTAAATTATTTATAACATGTTGTCTAGGTTTAGAAATCGTTAGGGAGAGTAGGGGAGGAATATGTTTATTCAGTGGACATTTAATTGAAGTGATTGATCTAGAGGGCGACGGTTGAATGGGTTTGGTCTTATTTAATTTAATAAGTTCTTTTATGATCTTAGTGTTGTAAATTTGTTGATCTTTTATGATAGAAATGCTGTCTATAATATGATTTAAAGTGTTGGTTTGGGAAATTGGTTCATCTATGTTTATATCGTTATTAGGTTGTAGTGATACTTGTGTTGCTATGTGAAGTGGTGGTGACAGTGTGTTATTAAGTGTAATACATTTGGGACATATATATAAGAATGAAGGTGAACGCATGAGTTGGATAGCATAATTGGGAGGGTTGTTGCGATTATTCCATTTAAATGTTAAAGAATTATTATCTTTTAGGCAGTTATAGTGTACATGTGTATGACACCTATAACATTTAACAAAGTCAGTTTCTGTATTATTTAAACTAGATTTACAGTGATTACATGATGCAGTGGTATTGTCCATTATATAGTTTATGACTAGCAATGTAACTAATTTATTATTTCTAGGAATTTGTGTTTGTTTAATTCAGTGATTAATAATGAGCTATAAATAGAACATAATAATAGAGAAAAATGTGTATACAGTATAACAGAATGTAAACAATATTAGTGTAAACAATTCAGTGATTTTAAAAATAAAAATAATATTTTTTTTTTAAATAATGATAATATAAATGTGGTTTAATGAATAGAAGTAATGAATGAAATAAATAAATAATAAGTGTGGGATATAGAGTGAATGTTTATACACAGGGCTGTATACTGTATTAAGTGTGGATAAATTATCTTTATGTCGGATTGATCAGATAAATGATTTATGAAATTAAATTAATGTTAGCTATAAAAGTAAACAGGAAGTTGTAATTACTCATATTAATTTATTAAAGTAATCTCTGACGACTTATTTAGTAATCTATTAAGACTTAGTCCGCCAATAGGTAATTTTATTTATAAATAAAAAATTTAACTTATATATTAATACATATAGTTATCTATATTTATACTTATCTATATGTTTCTAATTTCTATATTCCTCTAGTTCCTATAGTATGTTCCTCTCATAATGTCCTCGCATAAATGACGTATCGTGGGTGCCAATAAAGAACTATATACAGCAGCTGATGGATGGTATAGTATGCATGTCTGTTGCTCTACTAAATGTGATGAGAGATATAAATGATCGGAGAATACGATTCATAGAGTGCCGAAAAAGCTTGTCACAGTAAGGTAAATTAACTTTGTGTATATAAATATATATATATATATTTATCAATTAAGAGAATCTCAATGGATAAATTAGTTAATATCAGAAAAAAATTGTAATATGTACTATTAATTGATGATATATTATTTAGTAACTATGAACAAATTACCAATTAATTACAAATTACCTTAAATACTACTTATTAATTATAAATTAAATAAGTTTTTAAATAACATAAAAAAACATCTTTTATAGCATGATATTTAAAATATATTGTTATATAATATTTTATATCTAATATATAAATTCTATAAAAATTACATTTATATATAGATACTAAACTTAATATTATTAACTTTAAATTATAAACTAATAACTATTATTTTGTAATATTGATTTTATATTAGCCGAATGCATCATGTAATTACTTTACAATTTATTTATTGTTGACTTTTCAAATGCATTTTACTAGACATAATATATGCTATGTTTACATATATAAATGAATGTTTAGATAAAAGTACAAAGCGATCTAATTATTTTGCTATATATAATTAACATATACATAATAATGTATATACATAATATAACTAAACCCATATTCAAAAATAGAATTATTATTTGTAAAATATATATGTTTTACTCTTATGTAATAGATAAGATTTTCTTTCTTTTTTATATAATAAAAAAAAATAGTTTAATTCAATAAATAGTATTTTAGAAACATTTAAAAAAAGAGACAATGCGTTCCTTATCTCTACACATATGAATTCAACAAAATGGCCGTTCCAAAAATACATATCGCACATATAGTTATACCACCACCAAACTTACTACAGCTAAATAATATTTAGATCTTTGCCGGTCATTCATATACTCCAATATGCATGTTTTATCTGGTTCATTTTATATCACTATTTAATCGTATATAAACTTTATTATCATAATTAATTATCTACTAACTATTTTATATATATATATATATATATATATATATATATATATATATATATATATTACTCATATATAAATATGTTACTCAAACTATCAGTAACTATTAAATATATATATATATTTATTAATATATTTAAATTATATAGAATTGGATACCTACAATCCAGTTTATTTGATGAGTTTCAATATGGCATCATGTACTGATTAATGTTAGTAATATATATATATATATATATATATATATCTATAAAACTTTAAATTATTTACTAATTAATATTTTGTTTCAATTATATAGTTTAAGACTATAGTCTTGTATACAAAAAACTATATGTCGAAATAAATTACAGGACGCAGCTCTCGGACTCATATGTAATGCTTGTAACAGGACGAACCACTTCGAATCCGTCTGTAGGAGCAGACATTACTATAAGAACTACAAGAAACATGAGTCCATTAAATTACATCAAACTTACATGTAGCAGACCCGGACACAAGATACAAGGTTTTTATTAAAGTATGTTAAACTATTCATAACCTTTAAAAATAGAACATATATATTATTTAAAGTTGATAAAGGGTCTTAAAGTAATGTACTATCCTTTAAGGTATACAATAACCTTAGAAAGCCTACTTAACTAACGCCTATCCATACATACTCTTAGCATATGACAATAAACCTATTGCGACCTATAGCCGTATACGGCATAACATTAATATGTTATAATTATAATGACATATTATACGATATAAACTTCACTATAGTCGAATCCCCACAACCCCCTCTATTATAATAGACACATCTGCAGAAGGATAAGCCTCATAAAAATATTATGCACAATAGACATAATCCCACCTATATCAAAACCACCCGCCAAAAATGATACCAGAATATTCCCCGTAACACGTCAAATAAGCCTCGACAAATAAGTACGGCCCTTGTTACATGCGAATAAATGCGTCCAAATCAACTTTAAAATATATATATAGAACTATAGCGTATGATGTCCAAAGGAATCA
The DNA here is from genome assembly GCA_964019155.1 of Osedax fenrisi. Taxonomy (NCBI): domain Eukaryota; kingdom Metazoa; phylum Annelida; class Polychaeta; order Sabellida; family Siboglinidae; genus Osedax; species Osedax fenrisi. The sequence goes on from CAXHSG010000156.1 coordinate 143,477, forward strand.
TCATATCGGTAAATAAGCCTACAGCATAGGTATCCAGCATAACATATGCACCAAAGAAGTAAGGCGACATCATGATATTATATTTAATTTGTATTCCAACCAATGCGAAATATTCCAGACACATCCAATAAGCAATTGGAAACTACCACCAAACAGCAGAGGCATACCATATATGTCTTCCACTAATAGGACATCACCCACATCCAGTCCTTACTACCTAGCATCAAATGAATTCATAGAAAGACACGTTCAGACCATAAAGAACATTATAAAAAATACAGACATAAATAAGATAACTAAAGCACTACTATCTTAGAGAAATAACCCTCAAAATGTGATGACCCCAGCCCTCTACACTTACTCTTACATCAATCCAACCATCATAACGCATGAAACTACAAACACATCAAACAAACATAAATTAACCAGATGAAATCACTCGCAAGAAAACCTCATACATCGTACAGAACGTTCAAATCTGTCAAATTCGAGACTCCTTCAAATTCACATGATCCCCAGCTACCAAGAAACGAACCAGAATCATATGTCACCCATAGTATGGATTACATACCAATACAGGAAACATCCTATGACGTACAAGACATAAAATACGATCAACACCTACAACTAACCCCAAGAAAATTACACCACCATAGATATTATAGGCTATATTATAGATATATATATATATATATTACCTACTCATACCCAAACACTACATTTATCTAATTACCCAACACCACCATCTGATAATAATACCATCCTCTCACACACAGCTATTATAGAACCATAAGCAGCTTAGGAAACTATACGCCGAAGCTCCAGGAACAGGCACACTCCCTACCGATTTGTCCTGTAATATATCTTCTTCTTGGAAGAGGTGATATTATGTTATTATCACTATTACTTTGTGTATTATTATTATTATCTCGCATTATACTAACACACGCCGAGTGCTAGGAATATGCCCATACATCAATCGATGCCGTCTCACATGATTAAGCAATGCTAGACGCCTATAAGAGCCGTGATACACGTACAACGTTAATAAATAATGTAATAAAGCATTGATTCTTTTTCTAACAATTTAACAACTAGTAAATACAAATATACTATAATATAAATACATTTCTGATTAATGATTCATCTACAAATACACTAAATTTGATTTTGATAATTATGTTAATGTTTGAATCAAATAATAATATTTATGTAATGTATTATTCTAATATAAATACACTAACAAATATAAATAAATTTAATATAATTAAATATATTTATGATTATTTGATACAAATACACAAAATCTGTTTTTGATATATATTAAATTATTAATGTTGGTCAAATACAAAGATGTATATAAGTTTTCAAGAATAATTAATTGATTAATGTTTAAATGAATAGAACATAATTGATACAATTGATATATTTAGTATTTTAATTTAAAATAAAATGAAAAGTCACTAGACTTGTATCGCTATATACTTGTATCGCTATAAACTTTATCGCTATAGACTTGTATCGCTATAGATATGTATCGTTATATACTTGTATCGCTAGACTTGTATCGCTAGACTTGTATCGCTATATACTTGTATCGCTATATACTTGTATCGCTATATACTTGTATCGCTATATACTTGTATCGCTAGACTTGTATCGCTAGACTTGTATCGCTATATACTTGTATCGCTATAAACTTTATCGCTATAGATATGTATCGT
>CAXHSG010000157.1:17500-20059 GCA_964019155.1 Osedax fenrisi
TATACACATCGTATATGTATTCTACTCAGTTTTTTACGCTCTTTCTAAAATGCTATAGTACACTTATACGCATCGAATATTCGATTTTATATTAGCGTATATGTTTTCCCGTTTTTTGAATATGTTATTTATTTACTTATGAATTTATCTATTCTATATTCGATAGTACTATTGTTATTATAATTTACATTTCGTTATCCTATATAGTTATATACACATCGTATATGTATTCTACTCAGTTTTTTACGCTCTTTCTAAAATGCTATAGTACACTTATACGCATCGAATATTCGATTTTATATTAGCGTATATGTTTTCCCGTATTTTGAATATGTTATTTATTTACTTATGAATTTATCTATTTTATATTCGATAGTACTATTGTTATTATAATTTACATTTCGTTATCCTATATAGTTATATACACATCGTATATGTATTCTACTCAGTTTTTTACGCTCTTTCTAAAATGCTACAGTACACTTATACGCATCGAATATTCGATTTTATATTAGCGTATATGTTTTATTGATACAGTATAATAAATAATTTTTCTTAACAGAAATTTTATACGCCTAACATAATACCGCATAGAAATAACGTTTCTACTGGTCTTATTATAGTGGGTTATTTATATTTTTAATTTTTAATTTTATTTTCATAGTACTCTTATTGTATTACTTTATATTTCGTTACACTATATTGTTATACAAGTATTATATATGGTTTCTACTTAGTTTTAAACGATCTTTCAATAGAGCTATAGAATACATATGTACGTTAAGTATTCAATTTTATAATACAATATTTCGTTTTAATAAATAAATTTACAGAATATATTATGTGCGTAGAACAAGACCGCAGAGAAATTACGTTTCTCTGGTCTTTTTTGTGTCTGGTTTTGATTTTATCTGTAAATATTTTAAATTAATGGGAATTGAATAAATATATTTTTTTTGTATCCTGTACATGTATTATATTTCTTGTTAATTTAAAATATTGATATAAGTAAATCGAGATAAAAAATTTTTTTTTTAGAAAAATACACAAGTATGTTAAATTACAAAAAAAAGTTAGTTTGTTTAATTTTGAGCATTATTTGAGTATATCGTAAAAAATGGAAAAATTCGAGTAGAGCATTTTACTGGTTGAGGGTAATCCGCACTCAGTCGCCAAGCGATTGAGTAAAGATTGCTGGTCTTTTTCTTATATGGATAGATCACTGGTAAAAAATAGCCTTCGGGATAAGCTCTATTTATTAAAACAATTCTTTTTAGACGTTGACTGTAATTATTTTCGGGTAATTCTGTATTGTCTAACCGCAAACCGTATATATTGGCTCGTTCGTTACGCGACGTGTTTATATTTCTAGATATTTTATTACATCTTGATTTCTTGTACGTACGGCTCGTGTATTCGAGTGTCGGCTGCGCTTAAATTTACGAACGCGGAGATTTTCGCAAGGTTCGCGATCTATTTTTTCGTTTTCAACGATGTTATAGGTTGACGTTGGTCTATAACTATATTTCCGATATAGTTAGATACACTCTTTGCATGATTATATAGTTTTATCGTAATTCTATTTATTCTTATTGCAGTTTTGAGAGTTATCTGGTTGATCCTGCCAGTAGTCATATGCTTGTCTCAAAGATTAAGCCATGCATGTCTAAGTACAAACTTACACAAAGTGAAACCGCGAATGGCTCATTAAATCGGTCACTATTTATTGGATCATATGTCCTACTCGGATAACTGTAGTAATTCTAGAGCTAATACTGTGCAACTTATAGACTGGAACTCGTAAGAGTGAAGGTCGCATTTATTAGATCAAACCAGACATCGCAAGATGCTGTTTTGGTGACTCTGGATAACCTTCGGCTGATCGCATAGCCTTGCGCTGGCGACATATCTTTCAAGTGTCCGCCCTATCAACTGTCGATGGTAAGTGATATGCTTACCATGGTCGTAACGGGTAGCGGGGAATCAGGGTTCGATTCCGGAGAGGGAGCATGAGAAACGGCTACCACATCCAAGGAAGGCAGCAGGCGCGTAAATTACCCACTCCTAGTTCGGGGAGGTAGTGACGAAAAATAACAATGCGGGCTATCTAACGATGCTCCGTAATTGGAATGAGTACATTTTAAAACTTTTAACGAGTACCTATTGGAGGGCAAGTCTGGTGCCAGCAGCCGCGGTAATTCCAGCTCCAATAGCGTATATTAAAGTTGTTGCAGTTAAAAAGCTCGTAGTTGGATCTGGGCTTCGAAGAGGTGGTCCGGCTCACGTCGGTACTTTCTTCTTCTGGTCTACCTGCCGGTTCTGTCTGCGATGCCTTTTATCGGGTGTTGTGGATGGCCGGAATGTTTACTTTGAAAAAATTAGAGTGCTTAAGGCAGGCGTTCTCGCTTGTATAATGTCGCATGGAATAATGGAATAGGATCTCGGTTCTATTTTGCTGGTTTTCTGAGCTCGAGGTAATGATTAAGAGGGACAGTCGGGGGCATTCGTATTACGCGGTTAGAGGTGAAATTCTTGGATCCGCGTAAGACGTACTACAGC
>CAXHSG010000158.1:7500-10000 GCA_964019155.1 Osedax fenrisi
TTACTACAGTTATCCGAGTAGGACATATGATCCAATAAATAGTGACCGATTTAATGAGCCATTCGCGGTTTCACTTTGTGTAAGTTTGTACTTAGACATGCATGGCTTAATCTTTGAGACAAGCATATGACTACTGGCAGGATCAACCAGATAACTCTCAAAACTGCAATAAGAATAAATAGAATTACGATAAAACTATATAATCATGCAAAGAGTGTATCTAACTATATCGGAAATATAGTTATAAACCAACGTCAACCTATAACATCGTTGAAAACGAAAAAATAGATCGCGAACCTTGCGAAAATCTCCGCGTTCGTAAATTTAAGCGCAGCCGACACTCGAATACACGAGCCGTACGTACAAGAAATCAAGATGTAATAAAATATCTAGAAATATAAACACGTCGCGTAACGAACGAGCCAATATATACGGTTTGCGGTTAGACAATACAGAATTACCCGAAAATAATTACAGTCAACGTCTAAAAAGAATTGTTTTAATAAATAGAGCTTATCCCGAAGGCTATTTTTTACCAGTGATCTATCCATATAAGAAAAAGACCAGCAATCTTTACTCAATCGCTTGGCGACTGAGTGCGGATTACCCTCAACCAGTAAAATGCTCTACTCGAATTTTTCCATTTTTTACGATATACTCAAATAATGCTCAAAATTAAACAAACTAACTTTTTTTTGTAATTTAACATACTTGTGTATTTTTCTAAAAAAAAAATTTTTTATCTCGATTTACTTATATCAATATTTTAAATTAACAATGAAATATAATACATGTACAGGATACAAAAAAAATATATTTATTCAATTCCCATTAATTTAAAATATTTACAGATAAAATCAAAACCAGACACAAAAAAGACCAGAGAAACGTAATTTCTCTGCGGTCTTGTTCTACGCACATAATATATTCTGTAAATTTATTTATTAAAACGAAATATTGTATTATAAAATTGAATACTTAACGTACATATGTATTCTATAGCTCTATTGAAAAATCGTTTAAAACTAAGTAGAAACCATATATAATACTTGTATAACAATATAGTGTAACGAAATATAAAGTAATACAATAAGAGTACTATGAAAATAAAATTAAAAATTAAAAATATAAATAACCCACTATAATAAGACCAGTAGAAACGTTATTTCTATGCGGTATTATGTTAGGCGTATAAAATTTCTGTTAAGAAAAATTATTTATTATACTGTATCAATAAAACATATACGCTAATATAAAATCGAATATTCGATGCGTATAAGTGTACTATAGCATTTTAGAAAGAGTGTAAAAAACTGAGTAGAATACATATACGATGTGTATATAACTATATAGGATAACGAAATGTAAATTATAATAATAATAGTACTATCGAATATAAAATAGATAAATTCATAAGTAAATAAATAACAAATTCAAAAAACGGGAAAACATATACGCTAATATAAAATCGAATATTCGATGCGTATAAGTGTACTGTAGCATTTTAGAAAGAGCGTAAAAAACTGAGTAGAATACATATACGATGTGTATATAACTATATAGGATAACGAAATGTAAATTATAATAACAATAGTACTATCGAATATAAAATAGATAAATTCATAAGTAAATAAATAACATATTCAAAATACGGGAAAACATATACGCTAATATAAAATCGAATATTCGATGCGTATAAGTGTACTATAGCATTTTAGAAAGAGCGTAAAAAACTGAGTAGAATACATATACGATGTGTATATAACTATATAGGATAACGAAATGTAAATTATAATAACAATAGTACTATCGAATATAAAATAGATAAATTCATAAGTAAATAAATAACATATTCAAAATACGGGAAAACATATACGCTAATATAAAATCGAATATTCGATGCGTATAAGTGTACTATAGCATTTTAGAAAGAGCGTAAAAAACTGAGTAGAATACATATACGATGTGTATATAACTATATAGGATAACGAAATGTAAATTATAATAACAATAGTACTATCGAATATAAAATAGATAAATTCATAAGTAAATAAATAACATATTCAAAATACGGGAAAACATATACGCTAATATAAAATCGAATATTCGATGCGTATAAGTGTACTATAGCATTTTAGAAAGAGCGTAAAAAACTGAGTAGAATACATATACGATGTGTATATAACTATATAGGATAACGAAATGTAAATTATAATAACAATAGTACTATCGAATATAAAATAGATAAATTCATAAGTAAATAAATAACATATTCAAAATACGGGAAAACATATACGCTAATATAAAATCGAATATTCGATGCGTATAAGTGTACTGTAGCATTTTAGAAAGAGTGTAAAAAACTGAGTAGAATACATATACGATGTGTATATAACTATATAGGATAACGAAATGTAAATTATAATAATAATAGTACTATCGAATATAAAATAGATAAATTCATAAGTAAATAAATAACAAATTCAAAAAACGGGAAAAC
>CAXHSG010000161.1:2500-5000 GCA_964019155.1 Osedax fenrisi
AGACAATACAGAATTACCCGAAAATAATTACAGTCAACGTCTAAAAAGAATTGTTTTAATAAATAGAGCTTATCCCGAAGGCTATTTTTTACCAGTGATCTATCCATATAAGAAAAAGACCAGCAATCTTTACTCAATCGCTTGGCGACTGAGTGCGGATTACCCTCAACCAGTAAAATGCTCTACTCGAATTTTTCCATTTTTTACGATATACTCAAATAATGCTCAAAATTAAACAAACTAACTTTTTTTTGTAATTTAACATACTTGTGTATTTTTCTAAAAAAAAAATTTTTTATCTCGATTTACTTATATCAATATTTTAAATTAACAATGAAATATAATACATGTACAGGATACAAAAAAAATATATTTATTCAATTCCCATTAATTTAAAATATTTACAGATAAAATCAAAACCAGACACAAAAAAGACCAGAGAAACGTAATTTCTCTGCGGTCTTGTTCTACGCACATAATATATTCTGTAAATTTATTTATTAAAACGAAATATTGTATTATAAAATTGAATACTTAACGTACATATGTATTCTATAGCTCTATTGAAAGATCGTTTAAAACTAAGTAGAAACCATATATAATACTTGTATAACAATATAGTGTAACGAAATATAAAGTAATACAATAAGAGTACTATGAAAATAAAATTAAAAATTAAAAATATAAATAACCCACTATAATAAGACCAGTAGAAACGTTATTTCTATGCGGTATTATGTTAGGCGTATAAAATTTCTGTTAAGAAAAATTATTTATTATACTGTATCAATAAAACATATACGCTAATATAAAATCGAATATTCGATGCGTATAAGTGTACTGTAGCATTTTAGAAAGAGCGTAAAAAACTGAGTAGAATACATATACGATGTGTATATAACTATATAGGATAACGAAATGTAAATTATAATAACAATAGTACTATCGAATATAAAATAGATAAATTCATAAGTAAATAAATAACATATTCAAAATACGGGAAAACATATACGCTAATATAAAATCGAATATTCGATGCGTATAAGTGTACTATAGCATTTTAGAAAGAGCGTAAAAAACTGAGTAGAATACATATACGATGTGTATATAACTATATAGGATAACGAAATGTAAATTATAATAACAATAGTACTATCGAATATAGAATAGATAAATTCATAAGTAAATAAAATAACATATTCAAAAAACGGGAAAACATATACGCTAATATAAAATCGAATATTCGATGCGTATAAGTGTACTATAGCATTTTAGAAAGAGCGTAAAAAACTGAGTAGAATACATATACGATGTGTATATAACTATATAGGATAACGAAATGTAAATTATAATAACAATAGTACTATCGAATATAAAATAGATAAATTCATAAGTAAATAAATAACATATTCAAAATACGGGAAAAACATATACGCTAATATAAAATCGAATATTCGATGCGTATAAGTGTACTATAGCATTTTAGAAAGAGCGTAAAAAACTGAGTAGAATACATATACGATGTGTATATAACTATATAGGATAACGAAATGTAAATTATAATAACAATAGTACTATCGAATATAGAATAGATAAATTCATAAGTAAATAAATAACATATTCAAAAAACGGGAAAACATATACGCTAATATAAAATCGAATATTCGATGCGTATAAGTGTACTATAGCATTTTAGAAAGAGCGTAAAAAACTGAGTAGAATACATATACGATGTGTATATAACTATATAGGATAACGAAATGTAAATTATAATAACAATAGTACTATCGAATATAGAATAGATAAATTCATAAGTAAATAAATAACATATTCAAAAAACGGGAAAACATATACGCTAATATAAAATCGAATATTCGATGCGTATAAGTGTACTATAGCATTTTAGAAAGAGCGTAAAAAACTGAGTAGAATACATATACGATGTGTATATAACTATATAGGATAACGAAATGTAAATTATAATAACAATAGTACTATCGAATATAGAATAGATAAATTCATAAGTAAATAAATAACATATTCAAAAAACGGGAAAACATATACGCTAATATAAAATCGAATATTCGATGCGTATAAGTGTACTATAGCATTTTAGAAAGAGCGTAAAAAACTGAGTAGAATACATATACGATGTGTATATAACTATATAGGATAACGAAATGTAAATTATAATAACAATAGTACTATCGAATATAGAATAGATAAATTCATAAGTAAATAAATAACATATTCAAAAAACGGGAAAACATATACGCTAATATAAAATCGAATATTCGATGCGTATAAGTGTACTATAGCATTTTAGAAAGAGCGTAAAAAACTGAGTAGAATACATATACGATGTGTATATAACTATATAGGATAACGAAATGTAAATTATAAGAATAAGAGAACTATCGAAAAAATATTGTAAACTATATAAATTTCTATAAATAGTATAATATATTCAAATTTAATAACTAGTGATATAGCGTAGTGG
>CAXHSG010000161.1:12500-15000 GCA_964019155.1 Osedax fenrisi
CAAAACTGCAATAAGAATAAATAGAATTACGATAAAACTATATAATCATGCAAAGAGTGTATCTAACTATATCGGAAATATAGTTATAGACCAACGTCAACCTATAACATCGTTGAAAACGAAAAAATAGATCGCGAACCTTGCGAAAATCTCCGCGTTCGTAAATTTAAGCGCAGCCGACACTCGAATACACGAGCCGTACGTACAAGAAATCAAGATGTAATAAAATATCTAGAAATATAAACACGTCGCGTAACGAACGAGCCAATATATACGGTTTGCGGTTAGACAATACAGAATTACCCGAAAATAATTACAGTCAACGTCTAAAAAGAATTGTTTTAATAAATAGAGCTTATCCCGAAGGCTATTTTTTACCAGTGATCTATCCATATAAGAAAAAGACCAGCAATCTTTACTCAATCGCTTGGCGACTGAGTGCGGATTACCCTCAACCAGTAAAATGCTCTACTCGAATTTTTGCCATTTTTTACGATATACTCAAATAATGCTCAAAATTAAACAAACTAACTTTTTTTTGTAATTTAACATACTTGTGTATTTTTCTAAAAAAAAAATTTTTTATCTCGATTTACTTATATCAATATTTTAAATTAACAATGAAATATAATACATGTACAGGATACAAAAAAAATATATTTATTCAATTCCCATTAATTTAAAATATTTACAGATAAAATCAAAACCAGACACAAAAAAGACCAGAGAAACGTAATTTCTCTGCGGTCTTGTTCTACGCACATAATATATTCTGTAAATTTATTTATTAAAACGAAATATTGTATTATAAAATTGAATACTTAACGTACATATGTATTCTATAGCTCTATTGAAAGATCGTTTAAAACTAAGTAGAAACCATATATAATACTTGTATAACAATATAGTGTAACGAAATATAAAGTAATACAATAAGAGTACTATGAAAATAAAATTAAAAATTAAAAATATAAATAACCCACTATAATAAGACCAGTAGAAACGTTATTTCTATGCGGTATTATGTTAGGCGTATAAAATTTCTGTTAAGAAAAATTATTTATTATACTGTATCAATAAAACATATACGCTAATATAAAATCGAATATTCGATGCGTATAAGTGTACTGTAGCATTTTAGAAAGAGCGTAAAAAACTGAGTAGAATACATATACGATGTGTATATAACTATATAGGATAACGAAATGTAAATTATAATAACAATAGTACTATCGAATATAAAATAGATAAATTCATAAGTAAATAAATAACATATTCAAAATACGGGAAAACATATACGCTAATATAAAATCGAATATTCGATGCGTATAAGTGTACTATAGCATTTTAGAAAGAGCGTAAAAAACTGAGTAGAATACATATACGATGTGTATATAACTATATAGGATAACGAAATGTAAATTATAATAACAATAGTACTATCGAATATAGAATAGATAAATTCATAAGTAAATAAATAACATATTCAAAAAACGGGAAAACATATACGCTAATATAAAATCGAATATTCGATGCGTATAAGTGTACTATAGCATTTTAGAAAGAGCGTAAAAAACTGAGTAGAATACATATACGATGTGTATATAACTATATAGGATAACGAAATGTAAATTATAATAACAATAGTACTATCGAATATAAAATAGATAAATTCATAAGTAAATAAATAACATATTCAAAATACGGGAAAACATATACGCTAATATAAAATCGAATATTCGATGCGTATAAGTGTACTATAGCATTTTAGAAAGAGCGTAAAAAACTGAGTAGAATACATATACGATGTGTATATAACTATATAGGATAACGAAATGTAAATTATAATAACAATAGTACTATCGAATATAGAATAGATAAATTCATAAGTAAATAAATAACATATTCAAAAAACGGGAAAACATATACGCTAATATAAAATCGAATATTCGATGCGTATAAGTGTACTATAGCATTTTAGAAAGAGCGTAAAAAACTGAGTAGAATACATATACGATGTGTATATAACTATATAGGATAACGAAATGTAAATTATAATAACAATAGTACTATCGAATATAGAATAGATAAATTCATAAGTAAATAAATAACATATTCAAAAAACGGGAAAACATATACGCTAATATAAAATCGAATATTCGATGCGTATAAGTGTACTATAGCATTTTAGAAAGAGCGTAAAAAACTGAGTAGAATACATATACGATGTGTATATAACTATATAGGATAACGAAATGTAAATTATAATAACAATAGTACTATCGAATATAGAATAGATAAATTCATAAGTAAATAAATAACATATTCAAAAAACGGGAAAACATATACGCTAATATAAAATCGAATATTCGATGCGTATAAGTGTACTATAGCATTTTAGAAAGAGCGTAAAAAACTGAGTAGAATACATATACGATGTGTATATAACTATATAGGATAACGAAATGTAAATTATAATAACAATAGTACTATCGAATAT
>CAXHSG010000162.1:0-125000 GCA_964019155.1 Osedax fenrisi
ATAAGTATTGTAAATTATTATATTATTGTATATTATTATAAATTATTCTTTGTTCTATTGAATATAATGAATATGTGAATATAATGAATATCCTATATACTATAATTATATGTATTAAATATACGGCATCATTGAATTGGTGAATTCATTGGTACTTTATTTAAATAAAAGAATTAAAAACCAATATAATAATTATATACAATATTATTTGATGTACTATTCAACTATAATTGTTTACATATAAAATATTTTTTTATATTTAATGTTGATGATTCATTGGTGCTTTGTTTTGAATAATCAAAAACCTATTTGGAGTTTACCTGTATTAAAAAAGAATTTAATAACGAACACATTCATTTAAAAGTTAAAGGTTTGCTAAATAAAGCATTACTTTCTATAGATAAACATGCAGTCAATAAAGATATCAATGAAGATATTGATGACGAGAAATTTTTTTTTCAATTTGAAAAAAATGAAAATATTTATAAAGAAAATCCACTTGATTTATTTCTAAAATCGGATAATAACAGCATAGAACAAATTCATAGTAATGATTTAATTAAACAAATATTTATTAAATTTAATACACCATTGCCTTCTTCTGCACATGTAGAGAGGTTTTTTCATATGCTGGGAAAATCAATAACCCGAAAAGAGGTCGTTTGTCAAATTTAAATTTTAGCAATCTGGTAATATTAAAATCCAATTCTCATTTATTTTAATTTGTATTATATTATGATTATTATTTTATATTCATTATATTATTATTATTTCGTTTATATTGTAGGTTTATCCTATATAGTTATACTTTGCTATGCTTAAATATTTGATCTAAATGAATTTAATATAATTTACTATAATGCTTTTATAATAAAATAAATTTAAAATGTCTATAATTGATATATATATAGTTAGAGAGATTATAAAGTTAGTAGATATAAATATAAATGTATTTATAATTTATTTTATAAAAAAGTATCTAAATACCTGTATCGGTATCAGTATATATTATAAAGTTTCTAAAAATATCAGTAGCCGTATCTATTATATAAATTATCCAATATATTTTATCAGTATCTAATATAGATTTTTTTGGAAATTAGCCCATCTCTGTATATATATATATATCATTTATTAAATCACATTAATATGAAAGTTACATATCATTATGATATTAGTAGCAATTTATATTGTATATATGTAAGTATATTGCATATACATATCATATAAATATTAAATATATTATATATTATTATATAAAATATATTATTATCAAAGTTATCATATTTAGGTAATGGCAGCGTATATGCTATTATCATTATAGAAGCAATGTTGCTTATCAATTACACCTTTATTAACATGTAAGTATCATTATAGATAATAGTAATAAATAAATAATAATGTTATACAATCAATTATAGGGATATACTAGAACCCGGTTTTATAAGGTTTGAATCTGGTTTTATCCGGTTTGAATATAAAAACTGATAAATAACATGTTTATTGTTGATTATAACTGCTAATATCACTTATATATATTAATATGTATATATTAAATATTATAACAGAGTTTAAGCTGGAAATAATCAGTTTCCAGCATATTATACACATTAATCATATTATTTACTATTTTCTACCCGGTTTGAATAATTTAAATGACAGCTGATATTCAAATATATTGATAAATAACATGTTTATTGTTGATTATAACTACTAATATCACTTATATATATTAATATGTATATATTAAATATTATAATAGAGTTTAAGGTGAAAATAATCAGTTTCCAGCATATTATACACATTAATCATATTATTTTCTACCCGGTTCGAATAATTTAAATGACAGCTGATGTCCAAATATATTGATAAATAATATGTTTATTGTTAATTATAACTACTAATATCACTTATACATATTAATATGTATATATTAAATATTATAATAGAGTTTAATGTCAAAATAATCAGTTTCCAGCATATTATATACATAAATCATATTATTTATTATTTTCTACCCGGTTTGAATAATTTAAATGACAGCTGATGTCCAAATATATTAATGTGTATAATATGCTGGAAACTGATTATTTTCACCTTATAAACTATATTATAATATTTAATATATACATATTAATATGTATAAGTGATATTAGTAGTTATAATCAACAATAAACATGTTATTTATCAATTCGTATATTCAAACCGAATAAAACCGGATTCAAACTGTATAAAACTGGGTTCTAGTATATCCCTCAATTATACAATTAAAAAAATAAAATATATAATAAATATTTTATTATATATTTTATTTTTTTATATTATATATGTAACCAGTAAGTCATAATAGTATAACATAAATACATTATTAAATTATAATTAAAATCTAAGAAATACATCAAGCATTAAAATAACATAAACTAAAATATACTATAGAAGAAATAAATAGGAGATAACCAACATTTAAAACTAAGAAACAAGAGAACAAAATAAATAAGTATTCAAATACAATATAGGTTAACAATGTTGAATGTAAATACATAAAAATATACACACTCGCACACACATATATACATATACATATACACATACACATACCCATATACATATAACTATATACATATACATACATACACATATATACACATACTTATATTTAAATTAATTTGATAATTCACATTTTACTAAAGTAATTTATTTAATGTAAACAAATGTAAAAATAAAATAAAAGCTAACAAAATTATAAAATTATATACACTAATTTGTATAATGTCAGTTTGTTATAGTGTCATAATTTAATATAATGACAGTATTTTTTATAATGTCAAATAAATATAATACAAATTTAAATAATATATAAAAAAATATTTTCAAATAGAATAAGTATAATATATATTTATTTTAAGATTTTTACAAAATAATGATAAGGAATGGGACTTTCTTATATATATACTTAAAGCATTCCAAAGTTGTTGTCCGAGTGTAAGTAATTACTTAAGGTATTATTCATATAATTATATTTAAAATAAGGGTGAATAAAATCACATTAACTCCTGTTATTAAATATTTTTTAGACGTCAATTTAAAATGATTTAAAATAATAGAATGGCACAATTTATACATGTAAATGCTAGTCTTGTACTTATAAATATCATAAAGATAATGTTATATTTTCCATTATTTTCCCATTTTAAATAGAGAAACAAAATCATTTGGTTTATTATATAACAATTATTTTTAAAATCATTTTTTGAATTAAATAAATTATATTTAAGTTTGATACATAACGGTGCCCCCATATTTCTATACAGTAAATTAAATATGGATAAAATAAAGCATAGTAGTTTGATCATGGCAGATATTTAACAGATATTTAACAAAACCTATTTACAAAGTATGAAACATTTTTGTTATCAATACAATTTTCAATAATTTATTTTTAAGATAACCTAAATGACATTTCCAATTTAAACAAGTATCCAGATTTATTCCAAGAAAATATGTAGAAGTTAGCTGAGATAAAAGTGTATAATCTATACATATATTAAATATTATATCATTTTTAAATACATACAATGCGTTTTATCTATATTTATGGATAATTTATTAAGTTTATACCATAGAAAAATGTCATCACATGCTGATTATAATTTATAATTGTTAGATTATTAAGTAATTTATATGTAATAATTATATTAGTATCATCAACAAATAATATGTATTTATTTTTTGGAGAACATAATATCATATAATTAATAAATATAGAAAAAAGTAATTGTCCTAGAATAGAATATTGGGGTACACCATAAAAACTATTATATATATATATATATATATATATATATATATTTGTATACAAATATTAATTTATGATAATATATTGTGCATATTTATATAATAATAATAATTTAATTTCCTATAGTTAACTCAGCTCAGCTCAGAGAACATTATTAAGGTGGAAAATTTGAGTCGTTCCAGTAGAAATGGTTTTTATTTATTACACATCCAATATTGATTTCTATTATATATATATATATATATATATATATATTAATTTAATTATGTATACAAATATGTATTCTGATATTAAAATTCATTGAATATAGATTTAATTATACATACTTTTTTTTAGAATACCATTTTTATATAAATAAATTATTTATAAAGAATGTGACATGTATTAATTTGATACATTTAAAATGAATAGAAATAATTAAATTATATATATTTATATTTTATAACAAATATATTTAACATTTATTCAACAGTTTCTTAAAATATACAATATATATATTTGTATATATTTATATATTTGAAATTAATAATTTGTATTAAATTATTATTCTATGATAAAAATGTCCTATAGTTATAATCAAGTCTTATCAAATCGATTCAGAAAACATCAACCTGGACTAATCTATGAGATTCTCATAAAAATGGTTTGAATTTAAAATATTAAAATATTAAATTCATTAAATATGCATATATATTATATACAATGTATATTATACATATATTAGGATATTAAAATACCTTTAAATATAATTTAATTATATGTATTTTTTTTATAAATAATTAATTGATAAATAATGTAATTACTTTGATGAATTTAACATGAATAGAAATAATTAAATTATATATTTACTAGCATAAATCATATATTATAATATACATGTAGTTTAATAACAATTTAATTATAATATATAAATGCATTTATTTATAAAAAAAAATATATTTGATAACATTATTTCTCAAAATATAAAATATATATATATACAGTCAACTCTCGGTAAGTCGGACTACGGATAAGTCGGACTTCTCGATAAGTCGGACACATTTAGTTGGTTTGATTGGATTTGTATCTAGTTCCATGTTAAATTAATCGGATAAGTCGGATAAGTTGGATTGGATAAGCCGGACTTTTCTATAAGTCGGACATATATTATAGTCATTTTTATGATTTTTATACTGGATAAGTCGGAATTTTTATAGATTGTCAGAAATGTTTACTTTAAATAATGAATATTATAATTTTAGTAAGTAATATAATTGAATACAACATTTTATGTTGCTGATTGTTGCATAATTCCATATTTCCGTAACCATTTAACTCGCGCTGCGCATTTCATGTCTTATTTGCATGATAATCTTAATCTCGGATAAGTCGGACATCTCGCTAAGTCGGATACTTTTCCCGGTCCCTTGCGAGTCCGACTTATCGGGAGTTGACTGTATATATAAATTACATTATTATTCTATGTCTATATAGTGTGTGCATATATACATATAACTATAGTTATATAATATTAATGATTTAATTTAATTTTACAGTTAACTCGGTTCAGAGATCATCAACCTGCATTGCAGACCCTGCAGGTGGGCTAATTCATGTTCTTATTGTTAACATGGTTTTTACTTACTTAATTTGATTATTTCTATTAATGTAAACAATTTAAAATTTATAAAATTTACCTATAGGTAAATATATATATTTATAATTAATTATTAAAGTATTATAATTAATTATAAATATATATATATTTACCTATAGGTAAATTTTATAAATTTTAAAATTTTTACATTAATAGAAATAATCAAATTATACACCTAAATAAATATATTTTAACAAATAATTTCTAAAAATGTATTATGAATATATTTAAAATTAATATTTTTACTAAATAATTATTATATTATAATAATGTTTAAACATTTATATAATAATAATGTTAATTTCCTATAGTTAATTCAAACCGATTCAGAGAAGATCAATCTGGGCTAGACTATGAGATTCTCATAAAAATGGTTTTACTTAACATATTTCACTTTCAATATTAAAATATGTTAAATTTATTAAATATACAAATAATATCTATTATTTATTTATTAGTATAAATCATATTATGTATATATATAATATGAATATAATTGAATTACATTTTAATTTTATATAAATATATATAATAGGTATGTAATCAAATATGTGTAATCAAATTAATTATCAAAATGTAAAAAAAATATTTGTAAAATTATTATAGAATAAGTAATTTAATATTATCACATAATATATATTCATATTATTAAAATTAAATTCATATTAATATATACATTTATTGATATATTAATATAACTATTATGTTATAACTAATTAATTCTCCATTAGGTAAAAGAAAGGATTATACAGTTGTTATCAAAGATCTCAGTATAAGCTAAATGTGGAAGATAAATAAATACTATGTCTAAAAAATGTATATATAATTAAAAATAAAATAAAATGGTATATAATTGAATATTACCAAAGATTTTCCGAAGGTGCTTCGCAAAATCTTTGATATTACTATGAAGTCATCTGTTTAATTTAAACTATGATAAATATAGTTACTATATATAGTACCATGCATTATGCATGATACACATTAAATTAAATTTGTGAATTTAAATAAATTTATAAAAAAAATTACATTTATTTTATTAATTATATATATGAACATATGATAATCAATATAATTATATCTGAATAAATCACTCATATTTTATTATATCATTTATATGAACATGGGATATTCATTATAATTATATTTTAATAAATCACTCATGTATATTTTATTATATTATATATATGAACACAGGATAATCATTATAATTATATTTTAATAAATAATTCATATACATTTGTATACATGTATATGTATTTATGAAATATTTATAAATCAATTCATTTTATATATGTGGCTTTATTTTTATTACATACAAATAATTGTTTTTTTTTAATTCACTGTTAATATTGAAAGAATATATTAATTTATAATTAACTAGTTTACATAAAAAATGAATTATTCTTAATTATATAAATTGTATGTAGACTATAGTTTACATATAGTCTAGACTATTTATATTCTAGAATATATTGTAATACTATTTAATAAATTATATATGAAATTATTATTTAATAAATAAAATTATATTTTAATAAATCACTTGTTAATGTATTATTATTTATGAAATATTTCAAAATCAATTAATGATATACTATTCCAATATATATTGATGTATTATTAAATAAATACTAGAAAAATAGTTAATATATTAATTTATAATTTAAGAACAATTTATAAAGCTATTTTTGTAATCTTATTGTTAAAATTAAAAAATTATATATTAATTTAATGTATTATGAAATAACTGAATATATATATATATATATATTTAATAGTTAATATATTAATGTATAACTATATGATAACTATAAAAATAGAATTACTATTAATAAATAATATATGTTATATATATATACATAAATAATTACAAATCATTAATCCTGTGATTAATCATCTGGTAAACAGTGTAAAATATAACATAATTATACTTTTCCATTATAAATATATTTATATGATGTGGGATAATCTATGTATAATATACAGTTTCACTAAATTCAACATATATGACTAGATTATGAGTAATTTATTATAATTTTGTTAGATATATAATCATAATATTTTTTTAAATAATAATTATATTTATTATGTATTTTATGTTGTATAATATACAAACCTACCAGTTGCATTTAGATTGATTTGTATAGTTATAATTATAGTTACATGTATTTTTAAATAAAATAATAATAATTAAATATATATAATTAATAATATCTATAGAATATTTTATTATTTATAATTTCACAAATTAATTATATTTTATGAAAATAAATAATTATCATGTATATTCATGCTGTCCTATATATTACTGAATAATCATATATATATATATATATATATATATATATATATATATATATATATATTATGATAAAAAGATTTAATATTTAGATAATTCCGATTACTAAATAATTAATTATATATATATATACAGTCAATTCATGCTTAATCAGACCAACAAGGAACAACAAAGTTTATGAGATATCTAATTATTCTATTTACATAGAATTAAACTATAATCTATAAATAATTCCGAGTTAGCGGTAATTTATGTGTTTAATGTTTTAACATTAGGTTATTTAAAATAGGGACATTAATATGTTCATGATATCATATATGTTATATACAAAACCATTAACCTATTAGATAATATGTATTATATATTTGTTACAAATGTATTTCAAATACATCATTATTAAACACATTTACATATATAAATATACCTAATGTAATTATAAGTATACCATATATATAAAGAATACAAATAAGTATATATAAATAAGATATATATATTATAATTTTATATTATATATATATATATATTTTTATATTATATTATATTTATATATATATATATATATATATATATAAGATATACATTATAATTTTATCTAATATTTGCACAATCTATATAGTATAATTCATACAATTTATTAATTGATTAGTATGCAATGTATATCATCTTACACCATTCAATGGAACGACCGCAATTTGTATATTATTTAGAGAATTTAATTATGCAAATTTTTGATCGTTGATTGGTCGATTCATCGCCCAAAACCCCCTCATGATATCGACCAAAATACCCTCATAGCATATAGTATTGTTATGTTATCTTTATTCAATTATATAATTAAAATTTTGAATTAATTTTTATTTCATTTTATGTAGAATATTGAGTAGTTTAATATTATAAAAAATTATCATAAAAATGTTATTAATTGTGTTGTAATTTACCATTAACTCTCCGCTATTTATTACAATAATATAGCAGAAAATGCACTTTTTACATAATCGATAATATTATTCAATATATTTAATTTTTCTTAAATTTTTCTTAAAATATTAGGCAACATTAACATTATACACAGTTCGTTAATGTAAAATATTTTCATATCTATTACCGTTGTGGTTATATTGCCATCGACCAAAACCCCCTCATCGCCCAAAACCCCCTCCTGTCCCCTACTTATCATCCTTACATATACTGATCTTTATTACAATACAATATAAATAAATTACTGCTATGATACTTGCCATTCCTGTGACCCCGCACATTATCATCTCTATGCATTACCACTTCACATGGAAAAACAATATATGATAAAAATCTTCAAATATTTCAAAAAAAAGTAGGTTCTAATAAATACATAATTTAATTATTCTACCATACACTGTATTAACTGGTTGAATATAAATTACAATTTGAATGTTGATTTATTCTAGGTAATAACAAAGATCTTGCGAAGCAAATATATAACACTCCCTATGCATGCAACGTAATTTAGTAATATCCCCAGCCGCTGCTAGCAGCATTATCGAAATCACTGAAATAGATTTAGGTTCGGCTCTGTTTGCATACAACAATGTTTTCATTGCTCTATTAAATTACATGCAATATAAATTAACTTTTACTTACTAAATATATACTTATAGCATTTAAAACATAAATATCATATTTGTTTGTTATATATTAGTAATGAACACTTAGTTTTCATCATATAAATATTAATTTAAAGCATATTATTTAACATTTTAAAAGTGTATAGTTAAATACGAATTTACATTATAAACAACGCATAGTTCCTAAAAGTAACCCGCTATAGGTGGCACCAGGGTATTTTTTATACAAATTCGAATTACACGATTTCGCGTAAGTGTTATATCTTTCCTTCGGAAAATCTTTGGTAATAATGTATATAACAGTTTTTATTTTTTCAACATCTGTTTATTAATATTAGTTTAACTTGTATAATTATGTATAATACCTTGATATTTGTGTATAATATTATTAATACTTTAGAGAGTAAATAGTGGGGATCATGTGTGTATGTGTGTGTGTGTGTGTGTGTGTGTGTATGTGTGTGTGTGTGTGTGTGTGTGTGTGTGTGTTTGTGTGTGTTTGTGTGTGTGTGTGTGTGTGTGTGTGTGTGTGTGTGTGTGATATATTTACATATTTAAATGTGTGTACATATTCATGAATACATATGAATATATTTGCATGTATACTCATATAATAATAATAATATCAGAATTTAGGCATGACCAAGGTAATCGAAGAAGCGCAATGCTTATCTAGTCGTTTACCTGAAACATATTCCCAATTAACAATTATGAGGAGAAAAAAATAAAAGTAAAATTTATATAATATAGAAGTAAAATATGTAATTTTATAAATCTTATAAGAATCATGAGAATATAAAATTATAAATCATATACAAATATAAATAACTTTAAAAATAATATTATAAGTAAATAATTATAAATAAAAAAATTAATAGTATAAGAAATTAAAAGTATAATTGGAGTATATATATATATATATATGTTAGTTTTGAATGCTGTAGTTAAAGATTACTAATAAATTAGACCCAGAGTTGCCAATATTATGTTGAAATTAATGATGGTATATGATGTATCAACTTCAAGGATATGGGTACGCCAGTTCCAATGCCTTAGGGATCTTAATACCGCTAATAATAAGAAAACTGACAATACTTGCCCACTCCACAAGTATATCCCATCCCCCGACACGTATCATAATCATATCAAGTCCAAACATATTAGCCTCCGGTCATAGAAAAAATATAATGAAAAAAAAAAAAAAAAAAAAACTAATATATATATATATATACTCCAATAATTAAAAACTCCTCATAATGTCATTCATCATATAATCATAAAATATAAAGAAGAAGAATAAATTAATATAAAAATCTAGGAATATAAATATAAAATAATTATAAAATTAAAAATTAAAAGACAAATCCTATTGAATAAAACAATTAAACATAACTAAAAATAACTAAAAAAATAAATAAAAAAATAAATAAAAATAAATAAATAGCTATATTATATACAAAAATTAAAAACAAAAATTAAGTAAATTTATAGTAAGTCGACACACTTTAAACACATTTTTTTAAAATATTATAATAAGTCAAGAAAAAGTCAAGAATAAAACAAACAAATAATATTTTGTAATTTTATATTATGTCAAAGTTATATAAATAATAAAAAAATTATATAAATATTAAAAATAAAAATAAAAATAAAAATAAAAATAAAAATTTAAAATTATAAAAAACATCAGAAATGTTTGTTAAATTTATATTATGTCAGAAATAAAAATTAAAATAAAACAATAAAAAAATAATTATTTAGACAAATCTTCTTTTTTAAGTCATTTTCAATTCAAGAATATATTTTTTAACACGTCTTCCAAACGATTTAATACACCTATTTTTTGTAAGTTGAATGGGAAGTAAGTTCCACTGTCTAGAGGACACATTTCTCACTCTAAACAGATCTCTGCTAGTTCTTGACTTGAATCTTACAAATTTATCCGTGTTTTTATTAATCAAAAAAAGTTTTTGAATGTTACTCGGTAATTTATGATAATATGCTCTGTGAGCAACTTTAATCGAACTTAATTTTACAATATGATCAAAATTCAAAATTTTATTTTCTCTCAAAAATACATTATACGATGAACTTGTGATTAGTTTTAGTATTCGCTTTTGTAATCTATTTATATAATCAGTTAATGAGGAAAAAGTATTTCCCCATATATGAGCACAGTAGTATAAGTGATGAACAAATAAAGCATTATATATAGATAGTAAAGTATATTTGTTTGCCATTGGTCTAACTTTCCTTATAATACCGGTTATCCTAGATAACTTTTTGGAAATGTAATTATACTGTTCTTTCCAGTCTAGTTTGTCATCAATGAATACTCCAAGAAACTTATAGTTTTTAACCTTTTCGATCTTGGTATTATTTATTCTGATATCAAATATAGAGTTTGTATGTATATTTCTAACATTGAAAAGGATAAAATTAGATTTTTTCAGGTTTAAAGTTAACTTGTTTGCGCAAAGCCATTTATTCAATTTTTCAAGTTCCTTATTCATTTTAACATTTAATTTACCTAGTGAATCACTATTAAAAATAATATTAGTGTCATCTGCAAATAAAATTGTTTTGAAGTCATTGGAAATATTCTGTAAATCATTAATATATATTAAAAATAAAAGTGGCCCAAGAACCGAGCCCTGCGGAACACCATATTTCATAATCTCAGTAGTTGAGTATTCATCTTTATAGTGAACAAATTGTAGTCTATTATGTAGGTAACTTTTAATTAATGAAAGTGCTGACACCCGTATACCATAATGCTCTAGTTTAACAAATAATATGTCATGGTGTATAGTATCAAACGCTTTTTTTAGGTCAATTGATACAACTGCACATTTTTCCAATCGTTCAAGACTTTCAGATATTGATTCAGTTAGATCCATTAATGCATCCGAAGATGAAATACCTTCTCTGAATCCATATTGTGAGTCACTCAATATATCATTTTTTGTTAAAAATACATTTAATCTTGTTTTTATTATCTTTTCAAATAATTTGATATTTGTGGTAACATTGATATTGGTCTATAGTCTGGATAACTCATTTTTAGCACCAGATTTATATATAGGAATTATTTTAGAAATTTTTAAATCATCTGGAAATAAACCAACCTGTAAACATTTATTAAAAAGTATTGCAAGAATTGGACTTATCTCATCCTTTATTTGTTTAATTATATGCATATTAAAACCTAAGGTATCAATGCTGTACTTATTATCACAATTTTCGATAATTTTTTTAATTTCATTAACGCTAGTAGGAAATAAAAATAATGAATTTTTGTTTTTATTAGTTAATGTCTTATAGATTGACTGCAAACTATTATCACAAAATTCCTTAGCTAAATTTGGGCCTACATTTATGAAATGATCATTAAACTTATTTGCAATTTCACTATTAGATTTATCACTAATAAAAGTAGTATCCTTAGATTTACTAGTATATCCAATTAGCTGTTTTATCGCTTTCCACATTTGTTTTGGGTTATTACTATGAGTTTTAAATTTGTCATTATAATATTTATTTTCTACATACCTAAGAATTGTTGTTAAAATATTTGTATAACTGGTATAGCTCAGTTTGTTGAGAACAGTTTTATTTTTTATATATCTTTTATAAAGTTTATTTTTTTTAAATATACATTTTCTAATTGTATTCCATATCCATGGTTTGTTTAGAAAACGTTTTTTTGATAGTTTATTTGTTATTAATGGACAAGTTTTATTATATAACATAGAAAGGTCTTTTAAAATTTTTGTAAAAGTATCATTTATACACATTTCAGTGTCATATTTGAGTAAATTCCAATTAAAATTAGTTATTGCGAGTTTGAAATTAAAAATGTTATTTTCTTTGAGCATACGTGACTTTTTAATTATACTTATATTATCTCTTTTAGATGCTATTTTAAAATTTATAAAAATTGGTAAGTGGTCACTTATGTCTGAATAGACTATACCAGATATTAAATTATCTTGAAAGTTTGTAAAAAAATTATCTATGAGTGAATTTGTGCTTGAAATTCTTGTTGGTTTAGTTATTGTTTGGTATAAATTAAGTGAATATATGCTATCGTAGAAATATTTAGTATTATTAGAATCATTATAATTAAGCAAATTTATATTTACATCACCACCAATACATATTACATAATCTGATATATAATTTTCAAATTTATTTGTAAACATATCAGTGAAATCAATAATGTTACTATTAGGTGGTCTATATATACCACTAATTAAATATTTTATGTTTGAGTTTTTTAATTTAAACTTAATTGTACACATGTCACATATTTCTTTATTAGTATAACACAATTCATCTATATTTTCAAAGTCAATATAATTACTAACATATAATAAAACACCACCACCTCTACACGAAGATCTATTTATACCTGTTAAGTTATAATTTGATAAATTATATAGTTTATTATTTGAATCATTCAACCATGTTTCTGTGATTATAATAATAGAGAATTGTTTATGAATAGAATCTATAAAATGTATAATATTATTATAATTTGCACTAATACTGCATGCATTTATATGAAGTATAGACAAATCATTTATATTACTTGTATCACAATTGAATGCATTTTGTATATTTGTATAATCATAATACTTGCAATCAATACTATTAGAATTATCAATTGATTTGTCAAAATCAGAAATAAATGTATTCATAGTGAATTAATTAAAATAAAAAAAGTATAAAATAAAAGTATAAAATAAAATAAAAGTATTAGATAAAATATGAACTTATGTATTTGAAATCACTTCAGTATAATACGTTAATTGTGTTGTATCAGTAATCACTATTTTATTTTTTTTTGTCAGTACTGATATAAACTTTATTATTAAAAACCCAGGTATTAGTAATTTTCTTTGATTTTACCAACTGTCTGGTTTTGTAGAATATATTATTAATATTATTTGGGTGTTTTTTGTTTAAATAATAGTTTGTATTTATTAACAATAGTTTTTTTTTAAGAATATTTACCATAGACTTATGATTATCTAATGTTATAAAATATTTATCTGATTGTACTGTGTCTGATGATTTGATATTTGTATCTTCTGTATTTGATTTAGTTATATTAATAATAGTTCCTTTTTCTAATTCTATATCTAGCTTTGATTTTAGAAATTTAATTATATTATCTTCACTTTCATATGATGTAGTATCCTCTTTATTGTTGTTTGTGAGTATTATAGTATTACTGGTATTATCGTTTATATTGTTATCTAATTTTATTAATGAATTAGTTATTTGTTTTAACGGTAATTTCTGTATTGTTTCACTATTTTTTTTAAACTCCATATATATATATATATATATATAACTCTCGTATATATATATATATATATATATATATATATATATGTGTGTGAGTATACACATACACAATGGTATATGAACATAGGTGTGTATTCATGTATATCACAGATATATGAGTAAACAATTATATTTGTGCATTCATGCATATAATTTGTTACAAACATATGAATGCCTATACTTTGTTAGGTATAGTAATATACAAAGTATAATACTAGTATTATTACTGTTATTATAGTTATTATTATTACTTCTTTGCATTCTTATTCAAATTATTTATCCTGATCAATTGTTGTATTGTTATTCTTAATTAATCATATTTGCTATTACTAAGTAAAGTATGTCTGCTAATGCATAGTAATATAATAAACATTTTATTATCTAAATAATTTCGAAAAAACATTGAAAAACATCTTTCGATTGAAACAGGATTTCTAAATAAGTGTGTCTTTAATAAAAATATGTATAACATTTATATAGAAAAACAAATTAAAAAAGTATATATTATTATTTTACAAATAAAAAATATATCTGATATCTTTGAAAGAATGTAAATATAATGAAATACAGCACTATAATGTACTACTTCGGATTACAACAACATTAACATTGTAGAGATAGCAAGCAGATATCTATTCATTGCTATAGTATGTATGTATGCGGTACATACTAATATTCATCCAATCAATCAATAACGCTAACCTTTGACATCACCATTTCATAGTCTGGCTCTATTTGATTACAGACAGCTACTCCTGGAATAGGTTTGGTTGGTAGGATGATGTTCTCTTGTATCTGATTCACAATCTCCCTGTGCGCAATGGAAGACGGGTGTAGACATGTATGTGCTACGTAATCATTATCATATAGATGTTACATCATATGTATAGGTCTATGGATATGTAGGGCTATTGTGATTAGCTATATAGAATTGGCAATATTATAATTATTGAAATTGAATTGAAATTTTATTTAAACACTTAACTAAATCATAAATGATTCTCACAAGTATATATATTGAGTATAAATAATAAAAATAAGCACAATAATAAATACCATTAATAATATTAAAATAAAATATAACCGTAAGGAAATTAATAAATAAAATAATAAAGACAAACAATATTAATATTACAGGTGCCACCTGAGATCAATTATTGTATATATTTCTTGAATGTTTTATGCTATTTTATGGATTTAATATAGGGTAGGAGTGAATTCCATAGCTTAGGACCAATATAAATCAGGGCCCGGGTATACATTTTTGAGGGGTAGATAGAAGATGAGATGCATGGTTTCTAATAAATGTAAGATCTTTGTACTAGAGAAGCAGATATATAGGAAGGACAATTCGAAGAGTACATTGAGGAATAAACAATAAGAAGAGCGTTTGTTAAATGGGAACCAGGGAGTAAGAGTTGGGTACGGGAAATAGAGTTATGATCTCGAATACGTAGGTTATATGTTGTATGGATATATGAAGGAATAACTCAATTTAGTGAGGAGATAGAGGATAATGGATGATTGATGAGGAGTTAGGAACAGTAATCTATACGTGAGAGGACAAGGTAATTAACTACAGTTTTAGTAAGAAATACAGTAATTGATTTTCGTATTTTTATAATTCTAAAAAGATGATAATTTAAAGATTTAGTGATGGCAGTAATATGAGGAATGAAGGAAAGAGTAGAATCAAGAAGTACACTTAAGTTGGATGCAGTAGGGGAATGAGAGATTACAATGTTATAAATAAGAAAAGGAGGGAAGTGAGTAGGAGATAGAGAAAGATTCAATAATGTAGTTTTAGATGCATATAAGGAGAATATTATTATAAATAAGCTATTCTTTAATGTTATTAGAAAAATTGGAGATTTGATTATTGAGACCTGGTGATGTATTAGTGGGAAGAAACATATTTAGTTATATGTCATCTGCATATAGATGGTAATAGATATTGGATATTTAGATTTTATTTATGGATGGTAGTGGATACAAATAAATAGAGAAAAGTGAAAGATCGAGTACTGATCCCTGGGGAACATCATATTTCATAGGATAAGGGGAAGAATTATATATTTTTAAATCTGCTACTATGGTCAGATAGATATGAAGTAAACCATGAGAGGGATGGTCTCTAACTCCAAGCAGGTGTAAACGGGACAGTATAATTTGGTGGTCAAGTGTATCGAAAGCACTGGATATGTCCAGCATGACTAGAAGACAGCAATTATTAGTATTAATAGTAGAAGTTATGTGATGACATCAATTACGTTTAGTAGTTCTGTTTCTGTGGAGTGTCCTAGGTGAAAACCACTAAGCAGAGGAAGATGAAGATTATTGGCGGTTAAATAGGAGATTAGTTGACGAGACAACTCTTTCCAAAATTGTACTCACCAAAGGTAGCTTAGAAATATATATACCAATTTAACGCATTTTTATTAATAAAAATATATATATATATTATAATAATATGTAGCTATTAATAGTAGCTTTTAAAGAAATTGTACGTAGCTCCTACTATTGTATATAACATATTCTTGATAGCATATTAGTACTATTCCATAGGTGAATGCTAATAAATGCTTTGGTATAGAAATACATATTATATTATGTACTCGTAGAGTATTGATTATATTGAACTATATTATTCTCGTTTTTATCTTTATACATTTCTTTAAATTATTGTTAAAATATTAAAATATATTTACTTAATTAAATAATGTTGTATATGTTGATGATTATATCCGTCTACTCTATTCGTTTACATATTATATTGAAATTGATTAGCTTTTCTTTGATGCTACATTATAAATAGTAATCGAAGAAGGTGTTCTAGATTATCATACAAATCAAATAAAAACATAATAAATTCAATGGTTCAATAACTTAAATTCATTTTTGATAATGATCAAGATAAATAATAATCGGGCCTATCTAAATTCATACATTAATTAAACATAATTCGTGCATATTTATATATAGAATTCGTGCATGCACGAATTTAATAATTTTGCTTTCTCTAAATTATTTTTAGTACTTTATTCTTTTCATTTTTCTTTATTAAATAATTTTAAAAGGATAATACATATCTGTACTAAAAGAATATTCATATAATTATAAATTTTGAGTTTTCCTTTTAGAAATATTATCTACCACGTCCTTTCTTTTCAGTAATTACTAGAGAATTTACATAACACCTATACAATTTCCCCAGTCTCTGGATATCTTCACTATTTTCAGTATGTATTTTATTTCATGTATTTCGAGAAAATGCTATTTCAGTTTACTGACATTATATAAATTAAATTAAATTAAATTAAATTAAATTAAATTAATAATTACATTATTTATAAACAATAATATTTGGTAAATAAACTAAAACATGGATACTTTCCTAAATATACTAATACAGTTTATTTGTATTCACATATATACTTTATAATATATATTCTATAGTCTATAATATAGATTCTATATATATATATATATATTATATTATATATTATTAATTAAATTATGAAAATTAAATAATTTAATGGTTATTAGTTAAATATATGATGCATGAATTTGAATAATTGAATAAATTGTCAATAAATCGTGCATTTTTGGATATAGGATTCGTGCATTTTGCAAAATGCACGAATCTAGAGAAGCCTGATCATGATTCATGACTCATGAGTGACAGTATAATTAATACAATATAATATTAGTATTACTACAAACTACTAGTGTGTATTGAATTGACATATATATATTTTAACATAATAGTACTAAATTGGCATATATATTTATACTAGATTGGAATTGTATAGAGCTTAGTATAATAGCACTAAATGTCCTATCACCTATATATATATATATATATTGTTATTGTTATTTTTATTTGGTGGAGTCCTTTCATCCCATCCAGGAACTTAGATGAAGTTTTCACTTATAACCATATATGGCTCTAATGTCCCTTCGAAGCCGCTCTCATGTTAAGGCATCCATGGTTTTAATGAGAGCCGATCATTTATGTATACACAATTATATAAGATCACTTCTAAATAATATTTTAAGACCCATTTTATAAATTTAATTAATGGTCCGGACGAGGGTCGAACCCGTGTCCTACTGCTTGTGTGTCTGACGCCTTAGCCACTGAGCCACACAGGCAGTTATATATATATATTATATCACTAATACAGTATTACTAATATATAAATAATTATTACTAATACTAGATATTTATAAATGTTAAATTAATAATAACAAAGTTGTTATTTTTAAGATATTTAAAAATAATGTTAACAAATATGCATATATTCTGCATGTGATGTATGCAATGAAGTACAATAACAACTATTACTTTGAGATGATGTAGTCATTGTTTTCATCTCCTGGGTTCAGTTGACTAAACAGGAAGTTGGATACCTTCGAGAATCCCCCCAAGGTCGTGGTGTAAGGGTCCTTGATAAATTTCTGTCAACAAATGTAGCATAAATTTAGACATCGTATTACGAAATACATATATGTTCACAATCATAATTAACCCAATATATCAGATAAAATATTGCATTGCCAGATAAAATATGCTATATATATACACATAAGTGCAATCTTTATATACCGCCCAGCTCAGGAACAGTATCTTTGGGCGGTATATCAAATATAGAAAATATAACATGTACATTGTACATAGTCTGGAAATCTGCATTAATTTAATGGTGCACTGTATATATTTTAAATTTAAATTCAAATATGATCATTTTTAAGTAATAAATAATTAATTTGTATAATTTTTGTATGAATTTATAATGGCAATAATTAGACTATAATGTAAATAAATGATGTAATGTGTGAATAATATTGAATACTATAAGAATAATAATATTCAATTAGTAGTACTAATAATAAACACATTATTTGTGTTGTTAGGATTAGTTATTTAATAATAAGTAAATTATATTGGATAAATGAAGAGCTACTTTCATATATAAACTATAAGGATTGGAAGAGTATATTAATTATGTTGATACAAGTACATATATCAGTGGTATGTTATCATGTGAAATACTATGTGATAATAAACACGGTAAATAAGTCCTATATACCATGTCATATATATAATACTGAATTCAATAGTTACAAAGTGTAACTTACAATAGATAATTCGTTCAATAGATAAATATAAACTTGATATATTGACATTTTTATTTGATATATTAATTAAAATATGCAAACAAATAATTACAAGAAAGAAATAATTACCTAAGCTAATCATATGGATATAGTAGATGATATAGGGGATGGTATACATAATTGAAAATGGCTGATAATATATGTTTATTGAAACTCTATATTTACCCTATGTATATAGGTAGTATCATACTAGTATCTGATATTAGTGACATATTACTATTATCAGATATACATGTATAAACTCATCTTTTCATCTAAATCTCGTACGACGTTCGTTTTTTTCTAAAAATAATTTATAAATCAATTTTTATTTTATTGAATAATATATTATATAATTAATTACCTTTCATTTACAAAAAAATATCGTTAAGAAATTTTAAATATAACTATCAAAATTTGATGTTTTATGACACCTACTAGGATGTCATATTCTAAATATTTTGTAAATAAATAAAATAATAATTATTGTAATTTATAAATTCATTCCATTTTATGAATATAAGATCGATTTTAAAAATGTTTGAAATATATGTTTAGCTTGTAAATATTAAAAAAAAAATTATATACTTTATTTTTCAACATCAATTTACTCAGTAACTTTTTTTTATGATAAGTAATTTTACTAAACATTAATATATTTTGTATTATTGAATATTTTTTGGTATAACCTTCTGCATTGTAAATATATTTATATATAGATTATAAACAATAAAATGATATTTATAAAAATATAATATATATGACATTATTTAGAATAATATCTAATAATTTATAATTATATGTGATATATATATTATTATAAATTTATAAACTACTAGTATATATTTATATAGAATTTTGTTTTATTGCATATAAAGCCGTATTTATTAACTATAAATAGAAAAATAGGTCATAAGCTACTATAGATAAGAAATTGAACTATATTAAATAATAATACTCCATGCATATTTATCCTATCTTTTAACATGGTGAATTATATTATTTCTATATTTATCATCTATAGAAAAGTAATAAACTGTTGACAAAGAGCAAGAATATTATCTGAACAGAGTTTGCCACTACTATAAAATAGTATTCCGAATAAATAATGTGATGTAAGACTTATTAGGGGAGAGAATTATCAAATGATATCTCCTTAGACACCATTGCCTAGACTGATTTATTCATAAACTGTAGCTAAACAATGTAGACAAACAAGTTAATATAGTTAACAGTACTACGATAACTGCAATTACTACGATATTTGTTAAAGTTACAAGTATATTTGTGAGGCAATATACCACAGGATACTATCAAACTTGTATAAAATAGATCTGCCATCATCTCTTAGCCCAAATATTGACAGGTTTATCTCTGAGAGAACAATACATAATAATACATAGAGATAGATAACAAACATAAGTAGCTGTCAGACTTAATAATAAAGCTCTTATACAGTTCATATCCCTTCATAACTATAGGTCCTAATTGTAGAGCCACTTTAATAAGTGAGAGAGTATAATCATGTAACTATGGTATAGTAACATATGCCAGTCTTCCATGAAGAAGGTATGTGAATGATCTACAACATATTTACAACATATTAATGGTTCTAAAGAATGTTGACATCATATTATAATATATCTATTTACTTATATGTATATTTAACAATAAGGTTAAATAGGTGATGATGAATGGTTATCACAATATGATTAGCATGTAGACACTAGGCTCATTAGCAGGGTCATTCACACTAGATAAATAGTATACACACAGTCCATATCATGGACATATAACACATTTCATGGACTAAACAGACAATAATAGAATAGCAACATTAAATATAGTATAGTAGAATATAGTAGAAAGATAGTAATAAACAAATAAGTGATTATTTAAACAATGATGTGAAAGTTTCACATATATGAAACATGAAATATGTGTTTAGAATGGAAGTGTTATCAGGCATAGTAGAGGAAATACTGATGATAATAAATTGAGGTTGCGATAAAACTGGAGAGAGATTTGGAAAGAAGAGATAAAAGGGAGACTTCTTAACCTTTTAAAAGATTGCTAAAATAGTAAGGAGTGAACGATAATACATTAATAATAATAATGAATAATGGAAAGAATACTAAGATGTGATCTTTTTAAGAAAAGGAACTACAAAAGTGAAGTTTATTGTCTAATGTAGCGGAGTGATTGCGTTTATTTAAGAAGATACTATGTAGTTATGATCAAGATCAGATTGTGATGTTTAATAGTGGTTGCAATAGTAATGCATGGGAGCATGGGTAGACAAACAGTAACAAATGTGGGAGATAACTAGAGCATTAATAAGAGTTCAGGTTAGTGACTTGCTCTCTATTCTATATAAGATATAAACAGATTTTCAAATATAGAAGATATATAAATAGTAAATTTATAACAATAACAATAAACAAATTATTTATCACAAAAATAACCTTTATTAATGTATTTTTTTAAATGTATACATAAATTTACATGTAATTATAATACATTTACATGTAATTAGTTCTTTCGCTATTCTATATAAATTATGTATAATATTTCAATAATATACATATATTATATATTATATTATATAATTATATATTTGTGATCAATAATATGAGTAACCTATAAGTTTCATTACATTTTAATTCTAAAATTGATTATTATTCAAATTATTTATTAAAATTAATACCATCATTTATACCACCAATTATATTCAAATATTTTAAGTAATTTGAAATCAACTAAATTTATAAATTTTCAAAATGTAGATAATATATACAAAATTATGATGTATATAATTTACTGGTGCCTATCTTATAGGGGATTCACATCAATTCCGTTTTAAAAAACGTACGTGTAACTTCAACTTCAAATGATTCATTCACAGCAAATTTGAAGTAACAGATTTTTAAGTGTTCACATCAATTCCGTGTTTTTTAGTCTGTCGTAAGGGTAGACATATATCGCCACCTATATTTAAATTCCGTATTTTTTAGTTTGTCATAATGGTAAACATATATCGCTACATATATTTAATTTTGAACTGTCAATAATATTGAAACTGAATTTACTATTTTTAAATTAATAGTATTATAATAATTATAATATAATATATTGTAACAGTTAATACCGAAGCGCTGTCATATATATTCCAATGTAAACTTGTAAAATATGTACAAATAAAATCAATTGTAACAAATATCATTGTGGGATATAGCTAAATTCAATGTATAAATAGTAATATTATATATTTCTTTAAATACACAAATACATAAATACTACATACATTATATTTATTAATTTAATATTTTTAACTAATATAACAAATACTATATTATTATATAATACATAAATCCTTATAATTATATCTAAACTTATGAAATATATATAATTTAAATAAATATTTAATAAATTATTGAAATATATATTATATATTACTATTGTATAGTTGATATATATTATTAAAATATATATATAATTGTATACCATCTTATATAACCTTAGTATAATATATATATATATATATATATATATATTTAATAAATAGTTATTCGATAAGTTATATGTAATAATAAACATTTGTTAATATACTTTATATATATATATCAATTGGAATCAAGTGAAATAGTGGAATTCTAGCTGTTCTCTCTAATTCTGTGAGTTGTTACGTACAGAAAATAGGATTAATCCTATTTCAGAAAACGTTGAGAAAACGTGTAGAAATCCTAACTTCAAAATAGGAATGTGACTCATAACTTCAAATTTGCTGTGAATGAATAATTGAAGTTGAAGTTACACGTACGTTTTTAAAAACGGAATTGATGTGAACACCCTATTATACCAATGATATTTATTTGCTTATACATATAATTAGAAACTTTAT
This sequence comes from Osedax fenrisi, assembly GCA_964019155.1. NCBI lineage: Eukaryota > Metazoa > Annelida > Polychaeta > Sabellida > Siboglinidae > Osedax > Osedax fenrisi. The sequence continues at coordinate 23,755 of CAXHSG010000162.1, forward strand.
TTAATGGTTACATCGCATCAATATTATCAAATTAAATATTAGAAGGAGTCACTTTTTAAATTATAAATCAATATTGACAACTGTTATATTTGTAAATTATCATTTAAAAATTTAAATATACACTTAAATTTCAGTCTATACCTTTATAAAGTAGGTACTAGTATATGCTCTAAGACTAACAGAGAATGTATCTTGAGGATCGTTGAATAGGCTCAACTCTTCGAGAGACATGGTTAGAGCTTGCTCGTTCTTCTCTTGTACTAGATACAGGCTATCATCCTCTTGCGACCTGTTCATACGCGTGTGTGTAAGTGTGTGTGTGTGTGAGTGTGTGTGTGTGTGAGTATTTGATTATACAACACTACAGCATTAGCATTAACATAGGCATATTGCAATGAACATAATTTAATTGTTTAGTGTATCTTATGACTTTTATTTATATTACTGAGAATTTGGTTTAAATTATTTAATTATGGTTTTCTATATATTCAAATTAATTTATCACTATGGTTTTATGATTATATTTAATGAAATATCTAAATAATAAAATATAATTTATCTTTTGTAATTAGAATTACACTCGTAAATATATGTATTAAACAAAAATATAGATAAGAATATAATTGCGAGATAGAAGCTAACATACTGTAAACTAGCAATAGTGATTGACTTAGTAACATAGCTAATATAGCTAATTGCACATTATTTTAGTTTATAGGTAATATTAGATATTTAATTTTATAAATAAATATAAATATAAATCTAAATTCAATACCAGAACTAATTTTTTTATAAATTTAATATTCAGTACAGTTTATTTAAATTAAATATAGACATAACTATGTATACTATTCATTGTTAATATAGTCGTAGTACATATAATATTAAAACATACTACCCCAATCAGATATACCGGAACGTTTCAGTCATAGCTAATCATGCAAGTTAATTGTAATCGTAGGGGAGATGTAACCATTTATAAGAGAATTCCAACCACCAAATGACTCATAACTAAACAATGACTCTAGCACATTACCTTTTGATCAGGAGGAACATTTTGATCTTCTCAATGAATTTATAGAAGCCCTCACCGCGAAAGTGTAGAGAAGGATAGGTAGTGCCTAGTGAAAGTATTGAGTTAATAAGTTATGCTTTTGAAGGTATCAATATGTTGTGAATATGTACAATAAATAAATTACGTTATATTTAAAATCTATAAATAAAAACTTAGTATTGTATAATAATTATATATAATTTTACATTTTAAATATTAATAAATATTAGTATATGTAAAATATTTAAAAGATATCCATACTGAATACTTAGCCTTAAATAAACATATGATTAATATATAATAAACATATGATTATATATCATATAACATATACTATGTGGGTAATCTCATTATAATACACTGACCATTATTAATAAACTAACACATATTGATACACTAACTTCTGTCTAATCAAAACAACAACTTAATATACCTCTAATAATGTACTAACCTCTGTTAATGACAAACTAAAACACCTTCTAAACACGGACTAACCCACTAACCCCCGTCAATACCACAATCTTGCACTGACCTATATTAATGACAAACTAAATCACATATTAAACAACAGCTAACCCACTACTAGTCTCAGCAATAAACATCTTACAATGTACTTACCACAATTCAGAATGAAGGATATGGCGGGATGTCCCACTTTGACCTTGTAGCTCTTCAGGTCGCGAATGTCGAAATCAACGAAAGAATGCGGGTCATCGATAGTAACTGTTTATTATCGTTGGTAAATCATCAGTCATTCGAGATTACAATACGAGATATAATAATTTAATAAACTATGTTCCATTAAGTGTATTAGTTTAACTGAATTAAGAGTGTACACACCTGTACAATATACACACCTGTACAATATACACACATTACCTGCTGTTATCAGAGCTATTGACCAATGCATCCATAGTGTACACCCTTTTACATCATTAATAGATCTGATAAGAGCAGGTAATGTTGTAGTAATTGCTTACACTTAGCCCATTGCTACAGACAGTGTGAAAACATACATTGTACACTGTTCACACTGACATGATAACACTGACACCAATACACAAGTTAGCAGAAAGTTACACAGTCTGGTGTTGTGAATGTATTGTATACTAGCTAGATCAAACATTAATGAAATGTCACCTACCCTTATTAACTGACACTAACTTGGCAGACAACTCATTATTAACACTATACATACATAACAAATAAGTTTGAGGTTTAAAACTAATAGAACTGTTGTATAATAATTTTTTCAAGAGCAAGCTCGACCTGGTAAGGTAAGGTCAATTCAATGATCCTCCCTGCAACTATTGTCTACACATACGCATTCATTCATTTATAATCATAATATACATGTTCATATAGTGAACTCTTGATATACAACCCATAACTTCTTTGGCTGATATATACACAAGGATGGTGGTATATGAAATATTATAAGTATGACATGTAATAGATAGGCTATAAATCTGTTCTAGTTTTAATAGTCGTTATATCAATATGGTGGTCGAGATCAATGGGTATATCAGGGCTACACTGTATATATGTATTATAACACGGAATAAAGAAAGAGATATTCTAGAACCTTCTGCGCATTTCTCCGGGGCCGTATATGTCACTGGAGATTCACCTACAGCGGTGGCTGAGGAGGAGGAGGAAGCAGCAGAGGTGACCTTGGTGCCGGCAACAGTTCTTCCGGCTATTTCAAGGTCAGCGCCGATGATACGAAATATACGAGATGGGGAGGATGACTCTGAGATGGCAGACTCCTTCTTGTCGCTCCAGCGAATGAATACACCATTCTTCTGAGAGTCGCAGGTAGAGTAGATAGGTGTTATGTAGATAGTGAAGATATATAGATAATGGAGATATGTAGATAGTGGATATATGTAGATAGTGTAGATATGTAGATAGTGGAGATATGTAGATAGTGGAGGTATATAGATAATGGAGATAGTGGAGATATGTAGATAGTGGAGATATTGATAGTGGAGATAAGGAGATATGTAGATAGTGGAGGTATGTAGATAGTGAAGATATATAGATAGTGATGATATGTAGATAGTATAGATATAGATAGAGGGTTTCCTACTATAACATGTGCTACTGTTGTCTATATAATAGATCATCTCAGGTAGCTTCACCGAATAGTCTCTACAAACATTTAAATAATTGCATATTTTATAATTAATATGGAGGTGAGTCAATATTCAACTGAGGATAGTCGTAATTGTATAAAGGCGCTTTTTAGAGTGATGACAATTTCAGAGGATGATCTATTTTATGGAGGTTGATCAAATTGTAGTGCTGGAGGTAATTTTATAGATGTGGAGTTGATGTGAATGTTGATATTTTCGTGGTGAAGATAAGTTTCAGACTTACATAGAAGTAACATCAACCCTGGTGACATGTAATACATGCAATCCTAGATACACAGTCGTATACAGCGCATATAGCCTTACATATGAATGTGATAGCTGTGCGTATATCAACCGTTTCTACAATGGATACGACTCCTTTTGAGTATACTGATGAATTCAGTTGATCTTTATTCAGGTAAACATTTGCTTGTTCGTATATCACCTAATTAATTAATATCAGTCATTAGTGATGTATAATTATATTTTAATATATATATATATATATATATAGCTAGCCACAATGACTAAGATCCTCTAATAGAAATGACACGCAGACATTACTCTCGTTATATATATAAAGAAGTTTGCACTTCGATAGGCAAGACTAATCTACCTATTGATCCTATGTATATTGAGCATATGTATTCCATCCTACTTTCTGATTGGCCTAGAACTTACGTACAGCATGATATAATATACGAGTAATGCATGCAAAGCAAGAGGAAGCATAACCATTGCCCAATCTTAAAGCTACTACTTGCCTACTATATGCTATATTTATATACCATATATACTCTATATTAGGAAAAAGTCATGATTCATTATTTATAAAAATTAATATATTTTTGATTAACGGGTTATGGGTTATGGGTTATGAGAAGGAATTTGGATTTTTTAGTAAAATAATAATATAAATTAGTAGTTTCAATAAAGGTATGTTGTATTATAAAAAATATAGTCAGTTTGTTAAAATAATTAATTAAAGAATTACACAAAAATAAAATAAATTCTTTAATTTCTTCATATTTATATTAAAATAAATAATAATAATGTTTGTACTTTGGCTTAGTTAGTAAGTCAATTATATGGATTCACTCAATTGTGATTCAAAAATAAACTCAAAGTAAGTCAGATCTCCTGTCAGAGACAGTATAATATGGCCCTGGTATTAAAAAAACTGTAGCCTTAAAATACGGTAAAAAATATTAATTAATTATTGATATTTTACATATATATAAATAATTATATATATATATAATTATATTGTTATTATATATATATATAAGTTTAATATAAGTATTATATAATTTGGTGCGTCTAACAATAGGCGGATCGTGTGTCTGCATCGAGGATACGACAGCTGAACTATTATATAGGCGAGGAGAATATAACCATAACAACGTCGGGGTATACGAACTGTATAGCTAAACCCTAACCCAACCCAATACGTTAGTATAACGATAAAAACACGACTACCCCGCCCGCCCTCCCCCACTCCCACCCGCCCTTAAAGGATTTTTGGGCCGAGCTGCATTTCGCCATTCATCGAATTTAGATTAATATTGCGTTATTTATTTATATCCTATATCGTAATCGTAATTGTAGCGTAATTTATTAAAACACGACTTTTTACGGTAATTATATTATATAGTAGGACAAATTGTGTGTGTAATTCAAATGATTAAAATTATTATTATCATAATATTATTATACACATTAATATTTAGTAATTATCAAATATTTTGCGAAGCTAAGATGGTTCACTCCCTATCTAAGCTATGTAATTATATTAATATAGTTATCATACCAACCACGAGATGGATACACATATATTATTATAAGTTATATTTACTATTAATAATTAATAAGGTATTTAATCTAATTATCAGATTAATATACTTTTGATATTATAATAAATATATGAATTATATTTTCAAATTACGACATTGTCACGTTATTGAGTTTACATGTAAATAACAATGACTGAATCTATCTACTTTTTCCCTTGAAAAATTCGTTAACATTTTAATGAATTCACTTTTAATATTTCCAAATAATATTTTATGGAATACTTACATTTCGATATTAACCGAATATTTATATATATATCTTAATTTAAGATTATATCATGGTATTTGTTTTGAATTTACATGTAAATAGATATAAAATCCACAAATAGATTTTAGTTATCCCACCCATCGCATTTGAGCTAGTTGCGTTTTTATTTCAATAATTCGGTCGAGTTAACCATCTTTCCTTCGGAAAATCTTTGTAAATATACTGACAAACACATCTCATCTTATATAATAATATACAATTGAATAATAAAAGTTATTAAGTAAAATATTAGAAAGAATTGTTTCCAAACAACTCATCGCCCATGTAAATAAAAATAATCTTTTCGACCCGCTTCAAAGCGCTTTTCGTAAGGGTTATTCAACCGAAACAGCTCTCCTCCGTATTACTGACACAATATTATCTACCTTAAATAGCAACACGTGTTGCCAGCTAATCCTACTTGATCTCTCATCTGCTTTTGATACCCTGGACCATAACATATTAATCTCACGACTTACTTTAATGGGTATATCTGGCTTAGCATTAAAATGGTTTACTTCATATCTGACTAACAGAAATATCTCTATTATGATTGACAAATCTTAATCGCACCTTTCTCCTCTTAACTACGGTATTCCCCAAGGATCCGTTCTAGGTCCATCCCTCTTTTCTATTTATATCCGCCCTATTGCTGATCTAATTAAGAAATTTCCAAATATTCACTACCATATTTTTGCTGATGATATTCAACTGTTTACTTTTTTCCCTATAAATTCTCATAATACCATTAACTCTGAATTAATCGAGTGTGCTAACTCCATAAGATTATGGCTCCTCTCCAATAAACTACTAATTAATTCCTCTAAGACTACTGTACTCAACATATCTACTTCTGAAACTTCCTTTCCAAACTTTACTCTAAATAACATAATTATTTCTCCTTCTCATTCCTCCAAAAACCTAGGATTAGTATTTGATGACAAATTATCATTTAAGAATCATATATCATCCATTATAAAATCCTCGAACTTTCATCTCTTCAGAATTAAAAAAATACGGACATCACTTTCCAGAAACCTTACTAAAACTCTAATTAATGCTCTTGTACTTTCCCGAATTGACTACTGTTATTCCCTACTGAATTTACTTCCTGCTAAAGCTACTTAATCGGATTATCCGTTCCTCAATAAGTACTACTTACTGTTTAACTCGACTGGATCACTCTACTACAACATCTCATCAATCATCTCGTATGTGGCTACCCTTCTCCCTCAGGTGTAAATTACGTATACTATCTATAATCAGAGCTGGGCACGATACTCAAAAAATGTGTAATAGATACAATTACAATTACACACTTTTTTCTTATAATAGATACAACTACAATTACTTTAAAAAAATAATAGTAGATACAATTACAAATACAGAATGTTCTTAGTAGATACATCTTAGTAGATACAAATACATTATAATTATATAATATATATATATAAACATATAGATTTATAAATTATATAGATATATATTATATCATATAATATATATGTATATATATATATATATATATATATATATATATATATATATATATATATTCATCGATGTCGAATTTGATAGTACATATCAAGGTACATTACACGGAATAATATCCCAAAATGTTTGCTAGAAAGTGATTTTCTAGCAAGTTGTAGTGGGACCCCTTTTAAGTCACTATATTTCCCGAAAATTGTCGGAAAGTAATGGGACAACTCACTACATTCTCCTTAATTTATCAGCTACCTTCTATACCCTTGACCATAATATCCTTATAAATGGACTATCCTCTATCGGAATATCTGGTACTTCACTCGATTGGTTCATCTCATACCTAACTGGTCATTTGTTTACGAAATTGGCATAAATTCACTAATTTCTAAACCTCGTAAAGTTACTCATGGAGTACCTCAAGGTCTGTCCTTGGTTCACTCCTATTCAATATCAATCTACTTCCCTTATTTAAAATTATTGACAAATACCACTATAGACATATAATCGACTATCACTCGTATACAGATGACATATTACACTGTAGATTGATTGACCCTAACAATGCAATACATTTACTTAACAACTGTATTACTGATATAGCCTACATAACTGGCTCACCAAAAACTCCTTATCACTAAACTGTCTTAAAACTGAATCATTGCATATTAAAACATCTACTACTATATTCCTTCCACCACAAATTACCATTAACAATTTTAGTATTTCTTATGCTAATAAAGTAAAAACCCTTGGTAGCCTATATTAATCGACCCAACACTAAAATGTCACATTCCGACTATATCATTATCACAGTCAATTAACTACATACTTCAAAACTTACGAACAATAATACCCTTCATTAATTTTAATACTGCAATCTTCTCGCTACATCCCTCATTCTACCCCACATTGATTACTATAATTCCTGTCCATATAGGGACATATATGCCTCCTCACAATCTAATAAATAAACTCCAACGCCTTCAAAACACAGCTATCCGATTTATATATTTTTCAACATAGATAAACATTCCAGACAACATATATCTCCTCTAAGAACCAACTTACATTGGCTGCCAATAAAATCCAGTATAATTTATAATATTTCACTCATCATACATTTATCTACTCACTATAACACACCAGACTATCTCGACAACTTACTAACTCCCAACATAATTATTTACAGCAAAAAAAATAAAAAAATTCAAATTAAAAACTCCAGTTCTATAATATTTAACATCTGCCCAACATAAATCTTTCTCCGTTCATGCTCCAAAAATCTGGAATGATCTACTTCACCATATCCGGTCAATTGACTCAACTGAAATACTCAATTTAAATCTCAAAACATGCCGTTTTCTCAATAAATACATTAAAAAGCACGTCCGAAAACTTCCATAAAGAAGTTGATGGAAGTGCTTAAACGAATTAGGTAACTGGTAACAAGTAACTAAAATTATAGTTAACTTGCTAGAAAATAACTTTCTATCAAACAATTCCGGACATTATTTCCGGAAAAACTGGTTGTGGGATACCCCTTTTAAAAGGACATATTAAATACTTACATCTTATAACGTGTTCTTCAATACATGATCTAGAATAAATTTAATGACATTTAATTATACCAACGATAAATCTTTTAGTGTACACTGGTTGTAAACACTTGCATGCCAGCGTTTATTTCATCTGAAATATGAGCCATTACATACTATAGAGAAATATACATTATTACAATATACTATTTTTCAACTCAAAATAATCAGCGACCTTTAATTTCGAATGTTCAACACGAATATAGTAAATTATCAAATATACAGATAATAAATTATTAATATATTATTAATTATTATTATTTAGATTAATCATATTTATTAAAATGATTTTATCTTTCAAAGTAATATATAATTTTGAATTATAAATCAATTAGTATATAAAATATATTATATAAATAATGTCTTTGTTTTCAATAAATGTATATAATGGTTTTTGATAATATCACTATAATTGATATATCATAATTTTTAACAATGAATTAATTTCAATATTTACAAAAGATATTTGATTAAAAATATATTGATGATTTATAATTTGATTATTTATTAAAATTAATTTATAATATGATAATATAAAATATTGATACAAAATACATATGATGTCCAAATGATATATTATTTAGTAAAATGTATCTATTTAAATAATTGTCTTAGTAGATACGTATCGTAGATACTATTTATGACTAATAGATACGATTACAAATACTTTTATAATTTTTATAATAGATACAAATACAAATACAAATGTATCTACGATACTGATTTTTTGCCTTAATAGATACTGTATCGGCGATACTGCCCAGCTCTGTCTATAATCCATAAATCAATATATTCTTTCACCCCTAGCTATATCTCTGATCTAATTAAAAAACGTACTATATTATCTTCTCTTCGTTACCAAAATGCTCCTCTAATTATCTCCCAGAACTTTAACTATAACCCTCCCTCATACCGTTCGTTTTATTAGATCACACAAAAGATTTATAAATCTTACTTCTTCTTTTCTCTCTACCCATAATCATTAAATCATCCAACTTATTATTTGTGTTCATGTTATATTAAATGTATATCATTATTAAATTGTTATTGTATTATTATTATCTTATTATTATATAACACTATACTATATCAATGCAGTCTGTAGTATATAACACTACACCATATCAATGCAGACTGTAATATATAATAGTCCTTTATATTATTTAGTATTGTTGTCCATGGTATATTGAATGTATATTATTATTAAATTATTATCATATTACTATTATTTTATTATTATTTTCTTCCCGCACGAGCGAATGGGTCTACATGACCCTATTTTAGTGCTAATAAACTTAATATCATCATCATCATTATCATAATTGTTAACAATTACTATTCACTGATTTTCTTATTAGCTCCCTTTTATTATTGTATATAATAATATGTAATAGTTGAATAAATAAGATAAAATATATTCATATAACATAAAATCAATAACATATATAAAGGTTATATAAACAAATATGACTAGATTATAGCTGCTAGATATATATATATATATATATATATAACATGATCACTATTTTATGATGGTCAATGTAATACAATACTTCTAAATTGGAAAATGTATAATCTACACTTGCATATATCTCAACACTAATGTGTATGTAGAGTGTAATGTAGAGGTTGGCAAATTCAGCAGGAACAAATTAAAATTGGGCTATGTATAGTATCATGGCTTATAGATATTACAATTGAAACGTCTAATGTCGCATATAAACAGCATTAATCTGTTTTCACACCAACAAAATATCTATAACTATTACATATCAGCCCGATTTCGGATAATTACAATTATTCATTTTACAATATTAACTAAATATCGGGCAAGTCAGACATTTAACATTTAAAAATAGCTAATATATATATACACGCGTGTATAAAGTGCTACGTGTCGACAATCATGATATTGGTCTGTAATTATAGCTATTCACTCAAAAACTGTCCGATTTTTATGTTCTACGATATCATACTATAAAAATCGGGTCGATATCGGGGTGTATTTATTGATGTGAAAGCATCTTAGGCCACATTTCCAACACTGCTGAAATATATGAGAAATTTCAGTGATGCTGAGATTTAACAAGGTCTATATACGGTAGCTTGACTTATACTATTGAAACGTCTAATGTCACATCTAAAACAGCATTAGTTTGTACATAACACACTCAATATTTATATAAAATCTGGTAACTAATCGTAATAAGTATGCTAATAGTACTCGTAATAATCACCAGGGTAGTGATATAATACTTTTTCACTTCATTAACTGATTTAGCCCATCGATATAAAGAAAGTGGATAGGCAATTGAATATAGTGTATGGCACTATCTGCTACTGGCGCAGCAGTCGAAACCCACTACTTTTTATTTATACATATATATATTGATACTACCAATTGTAATGTACTATATATATAAAAATAAAATGATATATTTAAAATACATCATATCAACATTCCTCGTAATTTTGTGTATTTAAATTGAAGATATCATACTATTTTATTGATATTTATAATCTAAATCCATAGATATAGATAGAAGTCACTTTAATCTATTTCGACGAAAAGCTTACTGTTTTAATATTTGACATATATAATATGACTAATATCCAATCAAAATCACTGATACCATTTTGATAATTTATCGATAACAGTGCCATTCACGTATCTATCTTTTACATGCATTGCGTGCGTCAATTGCTTATCCACTTTGTTTATATGGATGATTTAGCCACACCATTTCATATTTACATACCTCTTCTATCAATAATCTACTTTTTTGTCCGAATTTTTATCATTCAACTGTTTATTTATTTTATTTATATCATTAATTATATCATATAAATAAATAAACAGTTGAACAATAATAATACAGAAAAAATTAGTTATATATTTTATAATTTTGAATATCATAATTTAATAATATTAGTAAATATATTATAGTAAATGGCTCCGAAAGACTATTTTAGTGAAAATGATCACCATTATTAGTGATGTACCATCATCATCACATCACATGACATCGTTATTGTTATACGATGTATACAGGTAACTATGATTATTATCCGCACCATTAAATAGGTCTACAATAATATTTAGAAGTTATATTATATAATTGTGTATAAGAAATGCTCGGCTCTTAAAATGCTCGGCATCATTAATATCTGAAGTATTCGGGACTGATGTTTTATTAAGTACGAGTCTTAGTCAATAGGACTCGAGTCTGAACAATATATATATATATATATATATATATTGTAATAGCTATTGTTAGTTATTTTAGTGGAATTCTTTCAACCCATCGAGTAATTTAGACGAAGTTTTTACTTATGCGCTAATGTTCCTTCGAATCCGCTCTCATGTTAAGGCATCCAGGTTTTAATAAGAGCCGATAATTTATTATAAGGTCAATTCTAAATATTATTTGTAGACCTATTTTATTGGTTCGGACAGGGCCCTACTACCTGAGTGTCTGATGCCTTAGCCTGCTGACCTAACCAGGCAGTCATTGTGACTGTCGTATAAATTAATATATAGTAATAATAGTGCATACTAGATGTGAGAATTACATCCTATAGCCGATTTGGCCAGGAGGCTTGACATTATAATTAATTATAATTAGATGTTACATTTTACGATAATCTAATTAGTATTTCATGAAAGCAATCCATGTAATTATATTATTATCTATGTCACTTGTAAACTAACTTAAGCCGGCATCTGAATGATATAAACATAAACCTACTATAATACACACAGTATATTAGAGAGAGCAATAATAAGCCCTTAGCTAACATTATATATTTATATACAGTAATAACTGTGTATAGAAAACTATTCGGAAAATGGCGGAATGTTTACTATATTGAGTATTTTTTAAATGTATAAGATGCTTATTATAATAAATAATATTATTATAATATTATATAATAGATATTATTATAATATATAATCTGTAACGAGCACGTATATACCTAATATACAATAAATAGATAGACTAGCATAATGTAAAGTGTGTATGTTTCTTTAGGCACGTATTATTTTAAAATGTGCCGATATTAATAGAAATATTTTATTGAAAACGATATAACAGGTCATCAATTCAGTGATTATAAAATAAGCAAATTATTTACGTACACCTAACTATATGTATTTCTACAGATTAAAAATTGTTATTATATAACATTTATAGTCTAAGAAACTCCAGTTTATGAATTGGCGTATTATTTTTAATTCTTTAATCCAAACAAGTTGGCAGTACTAAGGTGAAACTAACTTAACTTTAATATATATATATATTATGAAATATAAAATGTATTCAATATAGCTATATTCATATATATATATATGTATATACATATATATATATACAATATATTACATATTTTATTATATATTATATTTATATATAAAAAATAATATATTGTTTTTTATTATATTTAAATTATAATTTATGTTAATTATAATACTATATATTTAATATAATTAAATATGCATTATATCGCCTATACTACTAGAAATAGTCAAGTTTATTAATTATTACTATAAACTTTATAGATTTATATTATTTATTATAATTTATAATAAAGTTTATCATAAACCAATAACAAATTATCAATACTAATTTTAAAAGTTCGTCAATTCGTTACAATAAATTACATTAAACACTGTTTAATTTAAACAGTACTATATTATAGTACTGTATAGTCTATAACAATTAAATAATACCTATATGTCGTGATATAATTAAAATAATGCTAATTCAAAAGTTAACATTAAAATAATCAACTTTGCAGATAAAGTATTACATTATTTTTAAATATTATTTAATAATAATTTATTATAATAATTTATTATTCATAAAATATATAAATTTTAAGATATAATACTTACTTTATTTTTTAGCGATCTATAAACTCTTAATTTTATTCCAGTCATGGTTATTCTATTACCACTATATGTGAGTTTGTATAAGATTCTATCTGGTAATAATAATCTCAGATTAAATCTGATAAAACAGAATTATTCTGAAAATACGTAATTTTATATTTATATAAATTATTTAAAACAATTGTTAAACGTATTAATGATACTTAATAGGTAGTTGAGTAAATTGGTGGTTTTATAATAATTATTGTAACTATATTAATATTAAGATATTATATTGTTATAATAGTTTTTGATGCAATAATATAAATTATTTCAAATAAATAATTTAAAGTAAACAGTAATTAAAAAATTATAAGTCAGATATATTGTCATTGATATTATTTAATAAGTATGAATGCTATTTTGTAAGTTATTTAATTGATAGTAAGTATATATAATTGTTATAAATATATTTCAAATTATAATTCAAAGTAAAACGCATACATTTGAATGTATTTAAATAAAATCATATGATTATGATAATGATAAAATAATGTCAACTCAGCATCACATGATGAAAGTGTACTAAATAAGATGATTCACTACATAATTATATTCTATTAATAGATACTGGTTAGGAGATAAATTAATTATTTATATTATAGAAGAATAATTCATATATTAATATCACGATATCCCTAATTGATCGTAATATATATGTGCTAGTATAAATTCTGGTATAAATAATAATAAATCAGTGAGCTAATTTAAATATTATAGGATGGAAGGATGAAGATTTTAATTTTTAATATTTTCCCACTATTAACAATTAAGTTATGATTGATATCCAAATGAAAATTGGGTTAAATACAATCTCGAATAAGAAATTAATCTTAACCTGAGTTATAAATGTATAATCAGACGCATTTAATTCCATTTTCTATGTTGTCGATTTCGTTAATGGTCGCTAGGATTTGTATTAAATATCATTGAATTAGACAGATCCAAACCCAATCAACCTAAATACAAGTCAATGATAAGTGTATCACAATAATTAAATATATAAGCTATCTCTAAATATAATTAGTTGTATTATTTTACTAATAATAATTATTTCCAGTAAAAATTTTTTAAAAAATCCAGTATAATTTAAATATAAATATATATAGTAAACATAGATAGCCTAGGTACTATAATTATAATATGTATATATTAATGGACCATTTATGATCCTATTTATCCTGAGTACATATTTGCAAGGACATACTGTCCTTGATATCTGTATATATATCACAGAGCTAGAGAGTTTTTTCTCTCTAGCTCTATAATATATATAAACAGATATCAAGGACATTATGTCCTTGCAAATAGCATAGAGCTATATCAATTGATAACAATATTATATATCGTTTGTTTTATATATCTATAAAATAACCTTCTTCTACCTATTCATTAATTTGATAACATTAATATTTTTTTAAATATAATTTGTTAATTTATAAATTGGTTACCTTCGAGAATTACCTTCGAAAATTGCTCTCGCAAGCTTCATATATCCCATCGGAAAATATCCACCAACATAATATGCATTTGATATATCTAGTTTACTAATTTATAATCCAAACATAAACAAAATCTAAATTAAAATACTAACTACATATGCAATATTTAAATAAATATAAAATAACAAATGGCCGTATCAATGGGGGTTCATGTTTTATTGGCGACTAGACGTTCTTTGGATATAGATTCGTAAAACTGGACTGAATCATAAACGCTAATACTCCAAACAGCATTGCACACGAACCTATCAGGTATATTCTCATCCAATTCATAGTGCTGAGAAGTATCTTGGATAGGTGTAGTAAATGTTAAAGTCAATATAATTAATGTAATATATGTATTTATATGTGTGTAAAGGTTTGTGTAAATATGTGTTTGTGTGTGTATATATATATATATATATATATATATATATATATATATATATAAATATATATATGTACTACCAACTGCCTGTGTGGCTCATTGGCTAAGGCGTCAGACACACAAGCAGTAGGACACGAGTTCGACCCTCGTCCGGACCATTAATTAATTTTATAAAATGGGTCTTAAAATATTATTTAGAAGTGATATTATATAATTGTGTATAAATAAATGATCGGCTCTCTTTAAAACCATGGATGACTTAACATGAGAGCGGCTTCGAAGGGACATTAGAGCCATATATATGGTTATAAGTGAAAACTTCATCTAAGTTCCTGGATGGGATGAAAGGACTCCACCAAATAAAAATAACAATAACAATAACTAGGTACACTGTACATTGTACACTGTACAATGTACAGTGTACAATGTACGTCGTACATGTATGTGTGTGTGTGTGTAAAGTATACTATATATTAATATTACTATATATGTAAGATAAGAATTAACAAGATGAATATATCGGTCTGTGTAAATACATAATTGTATTTGTTCGTATAACTTTTATACTCATATTTGTTTGGTGTCATTTATATATTATTTGTATATAAACAAAAGTTCATCGTTACATACGCTTTTCTTATTTTATTAAATATGTATCGATAATAGCATTACAATAAGGGGACATTAACTGAATACAGACACTCTGGGTATCAGAAACCATAAATACTACACACAAAATGTTAATTAATAAAATATTCATAATTATAAATAGTCTAAATAAATATTTTTTTATTTTATAATTATTTAAAATAATACTGATATATCCAATAAACTGATTTTTGTATTACGTTTTTAAATTTATGAAACAAAATTTCAACTTAAAACATGAATACATAAACATGGTTTCCTATGCTAATTCCTATAAAGGATTATATATGTATACCTATAAATTCAAGTACTGTTCTAAATTAGTGATGTTAAAGGACAACTTATAAGTGATTATCGGATAGGAAGTGAAATAAATATGACTTTATCAAATAGATAAGTAGATAACCTATATCTAATAGGTAAAACATATTAAAATACAAACTGATAGTGAACTAGACATATTTATATCAGTAATATTGTGTAATGAATATTGTTGATGTAGGTATATGTAGGACCTATAGTAAATACGTCACGAGGTTATATGTATATATATATAACTGATTCCACAACATTACATAATGTATTATACGGTAATTGTAAAGTATGCCATATATGAGGTAATGTAGTACACTAAAAAGAATAGTATACTGTACTATCATTAAACGGAGTTGAACAGGTAAATGTTTACATATATAAAGATGAAGTATATTATCATTATGTATATATGTATATTATCATTGCCATGTCCTTGATATTACCAATGCCATGTCCTTGATATTACTCTGTAATATAATTAACAGTTAACATTCTCCGATACGAGATATTTACATTACAGGCTTATGTTAGGCCCCGGTAGTATATCTGGCTCTGGAACACGTTACTTAGGTAAGTCAATGATAATGTATTATCTACTGCAACTACTCTATACGATCAGCTAATAATATTAGCCTAACATTATTATATTGCATATTAGCCTATAGCCTATATTGGCAAGGGTTATGCTTAGCAAAATATTTACTATTAGTATGCTGGTTTGTATAGGTGCCTACCAAATACAATATATTGTATACTGTGTATACATATACATTATGCAGTATACTTCATATGTGCATTGAATGAGATGTTCTGACTATGGAAATTACCTCCTACAACTTATACTATTTATGATTGCTACGGGAATTCATATATATGATCTTATAGGAGATGAACAGAATAATACAATAACTTGGTATCAATCTTGATGTATATCAACACGTACCGCATATAATACCATTATTTCGTGGTGTAGTTACTAGGCATTGGTAGAAGTTAAGGAATTATTAATGTAATTAGTCTAATTTTTCTCTCAAAATCTCCAATTTAAATGTGTGTGTGTGTGTGCATGTGTGTGTATGTGTATATATGTGTGTGTATGTGTATGTGTGTATTATATGGAGAGTGATTATGGGCAATACCTCCTATAACCTCGAGATATAGGAGGTATTGGTATGGGTATATATACATAAATATTGTATATATATATATATATATATATATATGATACCTTATTGTTTCTTTATGTAGTATTCGATATTGTGGGTTTTTGTTATACTCGACTGAACGTAAATTTGTAAAATAATATATTAATTTAAAATGTTAATGTAATATTTATAATTAAAATTGGAATAAATTTTAAATACAATTTTATTAATAATACAATTAATATGTAATTCCGAATAATAATAATAATGGCACTTAACTATGTAAATGCACTTAATTGTTGTTTTACTCAGTCTATACCTCAGTCTATACCCCGTTATATACCTCAGTCTATACCCCAGTCTATACCTCAGTCTATACCCCAGTCTATAACTCAGTCTATACCTCAGTTTATACCCCAGTCTATACCTCAGTCTATACCTCAGTCTATACCTCAGTCTATACCCCAGTCTATACCTCAATCTATACCCCGTTCTATACCTCAGTCTATACCTCAGTCTATACCTCAGTCTATACCTCAGTCTATACCTCAGTCTATACCTCAGTCTATACCCCAGTCTATACCTCAGTCTATACCTCAGTTTATACCCCAGTCTATACCTCAGTCTATACCTCAGTATATACCCCGTTCTATACCTCAGTCTATACCCCAGTCTATACCTCAGTCTATACCTCAGTCTATACCCCAGTCTATAACTCAGTCTATACCCCAGTCTATACCTCAGTCTATACCCCAGTCTATACCTCAGTCTATACCTCAGTCTATACCTCAGTCTATACCCCGTTATATACCTCAGTCTATACCTCAGTCTATACCCCAGTCTATACCTCAGTCTATACCTCAGTCTATACCTCAGTCTATACCTCAGTCTATACCTCAGTTTATACCCCAGTCTATACCTCAGTCTATACCCCAGTCTATACCTCAGTCTATACCTCAGTCTATACCTCAGTCTATACCCCGTTCTATACCTCAGTCTATACCCCAGTCTATACCTCAGTCTATACCTCAGTCTATACCTCAGTCTATACCTCAGTATATACCCCGTTCTATACCTCAGTCTATACCTCAGTCTATACCCCGTTATATACCTCAGTCTATACCCCAGTCTATACCTCAGTCTATACCTCAGTCTATACCTCAGTCTATACCTCAGTCTATACCCCAGTCTCTACTTCAGTATATACCCCAGTATATACCTCAGTATATATCTCAGTTTATACCCCGTTATATACCTCAGTCTATACCTCAGTCTATACCTCAGTCTATACCCCGTTATATACCTCAGTCTATACCCCAGTCTATACCTCAGTCTATACCTCAGTCTATACCTCAGTCTATACCTCAGTCTATACCTCAGTCTATACCTCAGTCTATACCTCAGTCTATACCTCAGTCTCTACCTCAGTCTATACCCCGTTATATACCTCAGTCTATACCCCAGTCTATACCTCAGTCTATACCTCAGTCTATACCTCAGTATATACCCCGTTCTATACCTCAGTCTATACCTCAGTCTATACCCCGTTATATACCTCAGTCTATACCCCAGTCTATACCTCAGTCTATACCTCAGTCTATACCTCAGTCTATACCTCAGTCTATACCCCAGTCTCTACTTCAGTATATACCCCAGTATATACCTCAGTATATATCTCAGTTTATACCCCGTTATATACCTCAGTCTATACCTCAGTCTATACCTCAGTCTATACCCCGTTATATACCTCAGTCTATACCCCAGTCTATACCTCAGTCTATACCTCAGTCTATACCTCAGTCTATACCTCAGTCTATACCTCAGTCTATACCTCAGTCTATACCTCAGTCTATACCTCAGTCTCTACCTCAGTCTATACCCCGTTATATACCTCAGTCTATACCTCAGTCTATAACTCAGTCTATACCTCAGTCTCTACCTCAGTCTCTACCCCAGTCTATACCTCAGTATATACCCCGTTCTATACCTCAGTCTATACCCCAGTCTATACCTCAGTCTATACCTCAGTCTATACCTCAGTCTATACCTCAGTCTATACCTCAGTCTCTACCTCAGTCTATACCTCAGTCTATACCTCAGTCTATACCTCAGTCTATACCTCAGTCTATACCTCAGTCTATACCCCAGTCTATAACTCAGTCTATACCCCAGTCTATACCTCAGTCTATACCCCAGTCTCTACCTCAGTCTATACCTCAGTCTATACCCCAGTCTATAACTCAGTCTATACCCCAGTCTATACCTCAGTCTATACCCCGTTCTATACCTCAGTCTATACCCCAGTCTATACCTCAGTCTATACCTCAGTCTATACCTCAGTCTATACCCCAGTCTATACCTCAGTCTATACCCCGTTCTATACCTCAGTCTATACCCCAGTCTATACCTCAGTCTATACCTCAGTCTATACCTCAGTCTATACCCCAGTCTATAACTCAGTCTATACCCCAGTCTATACCTCAGTCTATACCCCAGTCTATACCTCAGTCTATACCCCAGTCTCTACCTCAGTCTATACCTCAGTCTATACCCCAGTCTATAACTCAGTCTATACCCCAGTCTATACCTCAGTCTATACCCCGTTCTATACCTCAGTCTATACCCCAGTCTATACCTCAGTCTATACCTCAGTATATACCTCAGTCTATACCTCAGTCTATACCTCAGTCTATACCCCAGTCTATACCCCAGTCTCTACCTCAGTCTATACCTCAGTCTATACCCCGTTCTATACCTCAGTCTATACCTCAGTCTATACCTCAGTCTATAACTCAGTCTATACCTCAGTCTATACCTCAGTCTATACCTCAGTTTATACCCCAGTCTATACCTCAATCTATACCCCAGTCTATACCTCAGTCTATACCTCAGTATATACCCCGTTCTATACCTCAGTCTATACCTCAGTCTATACCCCAGTCTATACCTCAGTCTATACCTCAGTCTATACCCCGTTATATACCTCAGTCTATACCCCAGTCTATACCTCAGTATATACCCCGTTCTATTCCTCAGTCTATACCCCAGTCTCTACCCCAGTCTATACCTCAGTCTATACCTCAGTCTATACCTCAGTCTATACCTCGGTCAGAGTGAGTCACGTGTTTTATACATTTTATATACTTACGGTTTAGGTCTCTTCAATTAATTAGTTGAATGGGTTTATAACCAAATATTAAAACATAAGTAGGTAATGTGTAATGTTACCATTAAAAGTATATTATGATATTATTAGAAGAGCTACATAATAGCAGCATAATAGACTTCTAATATTAATAACAGCATAATAATAAAATAATATACTTTTAATGGCAACATAATAGCACAATGTAAACATGTGAGGCTATTATTTATGATATTATGAAGCTATTACTGTTAGCAGGGTTAACCTATACTTTACATATTACAATTTCATATATTATCCTATATATTGGACAACGTTATTTCTAGTTTAACTCTATCCTATCCTATACCAGTTACAGTGTACCTCATCCCGTTACTGTTAATTTATACCCTGTCATATATATATATTAACATATACTACCTAGGGGAGGGAAGGTTATTATGGCCGATGTTTTTATTACCTTACAAGAAACAAAATATATCATACTAATATTGGATATTATGATCCAATAAGTTGTATATACAATTACAATATGTTGTTCTAAATAATGGCTATCAACATTTAATCATTTAATTATTTGTATTCAAATTATTTTATTTTTATTAAAAAGCAAATTTTCCGTATAAATAGAGATATAATACACTAGTGCGGGTATTATGGTCGATAGTTCCGAAATAGCCACTATGCGTCATGTATTCAAATACGTACTATTTTTATAAATAGAAAATAAAATACATTGTATCAGATATCAAGATACACACGCACTTTTATATTAAATATAAAAATAATTAATCGTTATCCCATTTAGTTATATTTACTTATATTCAGCTACAAACTTTTTTTTCGATAAAAATTACGATTTTTGATTTTTTTCTCTAATCAAAAATCAATAATTAATATTGATATAAATAAAAAATAATGTACACTATCATTCTTAGAATTATCTACATTTTTCGTATATATCATTTTTTGATAACTATAATGGTTCTTGAAATATCGTTATCGGCCACATTACTCTTCTCTCCCCTACTTACTTACTTTTGTCGAGTTCTCACTAGATAAACATCCTTCGTTATCCATCATCAACAGCTTCCTCACAGTCGCAGTCACTTTAATATTACTATATATGTCTTGTGTTTTCTCCCTATCCCAGCTAACAGTAAGAGCAGCATAATAGCAGCATATGTTATAGCCTCAAATGTTTACATTGAGCTATTAAATGTCTATTATGCTGCTATTAATTTGTCATCCTATTATGCTGCTGTTATTCTGCTATTATGCAGCTATTAATTGTAAAAGTATATTATGCTGCTATTATAATAATAGCAGCATAATATACTTTTACAATTAATAGCAGCATATATGCTTAATATTATAATATTTAAATAATGGCAGCATAATAGCAGCATAACAGCATCATAATAGCATAACAAATTAATAGCAGCATAATAGACATTTAGTAGCAGCATAATAGCACAATGTAAACATACGAGGCTATAAAATATGCTGTTATGCTGCTATTACTATTAGCTGGGATGTTTCGTATACCAGTATTCATTATTCCATAAAACTAATTTGTGTGCTATTTCGTCTGTGTGCCTTATGCAGTGACCTGCTAGTCTCAATCTTCTTAGTTTTATCACCTCAGTAATCTTTGGCATTCCCCTTTTATTGGTGACCTTATCTTTCCATGATATATGTGTGGTCATTCTAAGTAGCCTGGTATAACAACCATCTATTTGCCTAAGCATTGTGGAGTCGATTATCATTAACATATGTCTGATATATAAATATGTAAACCCTGTAGAGTTTAACTATATATATAAAATAAATATATTAACCCACAGAATATTTATATATATATCTTACATAAGATTATAGTGCGGTATTTTTTTTCGAATTTACATGTAAATAAATACGAAATCCACTCGGCGAATTTGAGCTAATGTTGTTTTTATTACAATAATTCTTATTCTTTATAAATACAATAGTTATTCTTACTAGTATCTAATCAGTCTCCTCCTGCAGTCATTCAGATTATTAATATTCACACAGAATATGCTATCTTTCATAATGTTTTAGATATTTAAAACAATCACACATATCTTTGACGACTCAATAACCACAATTACTATACTACATACTCCTTATTTACTATATAACATACATATAATACGACCAATATTGCATGTCAAACATTACATTATTTATTTTGTTGAACATTTATAATTTATTCATTATTATGTTATAGCTTACAAGTATCTTACTATTATGATAAAATATAAATCTTAAAAGGGTCAACGATCAAGTGTGCATTTACAAAGTAGGTTGGTGATACTTGCTACAACTATAAATTATATTTTGCGAAAAATAATTGTAATATTGCCTATATTTGTTATCTATATATATATAGTAATGAGAGAATTATTAATAAATTGAATATTATTATATGCAACTCATATTTGAAATTAATTTATTTCTAAAATATTAGCATATATTTTTAAAATTGTCAATCTATTATTACTATATATACTCTATTGACATTTTGCACATGTGTGAATTATATGTATATATATTTTCTATATTAAAAAAAATTATTAGAATATATCATAAACTACTCACTGAATTTTAATACTAGTGAATGTAAGAAAATAATTATTTCGTGATAAATGCATCACGTTAATAAAGAAAAGTTAAAATTGATAATATACAATTATACTAAAATATTATCAATTTATTTATAATTTTTACTAACCTTCATAAAACAGATAATAAATTGTGCATAATATTTATCATATAAAATTGTATTATAGTGGGTGATCATAGGATATTTTTTGATTGGATAGATATTGAAACTATAATAATATATATTTATATAAAATATTTTTTTCAGTAATTTTGCGTCTGTTGTGTAAGTTACGTAAAATGACAACAAATTAATATGCACAAAAATATCAAATCTGAAAAATATTGAGTAATAAATGTTAAATAGATATAATAAATTCCATAACAGATTTATCTAATATATAGTATTTATATTAAGTATTAGAAATATTGAAAAAAAATATGATGTGAACATTCCAATTTGTATTAAAATGAAACTAACTAAGATGTATTCTTTATATTCTATTAATATAAATTAAATAATGTGTTAACATTTGATCAAAAAATATTTGTTATACATTTTTAATATCCTAATTTATTTTATATATATATTAAATGTTGTATCAAACTATATGTTAAACTTCAAAGAAAATAAATGTTGTGTGCTTTATTTTTAGGGTATTTTAACAAGAATATCAAATTCCAATGATAATCTGTTTATTTTGAATATACTATTATCGCCTATAACCGACTTACTAAATAAAATAAAAACTATATTACTGAAATAATATATTATTATAAGTATATATCTACAGTAAACTATCGCAATTTTCTATTTATGATTACCTGAAGGTGTGGAAGAAGACACATAACACTATAGGTTTACATGTATAGATAGTGAGGAGTCAGGGTTTCAATTATAATGAAGAAACTTAATTTATATTAACGATGATGGTACTGCATCTTATTTAGATTATAATCAATGCGATATAGATATAGCTAATATTGTGAATAGTAATGTTAATCATAGAAATATTATAATTAATTGAAATTTTATTTATAATAATATGTATTTACCGGGACGTTAGTTTTAATAATAATAATTTAGATAAATATAATGAAATAAATGACATCATTCAAATGTTTATAAATTAATATATGAACAAACAAAATATTTTATTAAAATATTATTCATAATTTAAATTTTTTTTGTCTATATTATATATCTCTCATATATATATATATATATATATAGTCATTTCTAATAATAGAGACCGGTATTTAAAAAAAAAAGTGTTATTAGTCTTAAAATTATATTTCATATTTTAAATGCTAGGGAATACAACTCTCATTCCAAGAACGTACAACCACCTTTCGTTCCTTATTTAGTGAGTTGAATGTTGCAATAAAGTTAACGGAAAATGAATATATTCTATATGCGGAAACTTATTATACTTCAATTATTATTGATATTTAATAAGCGTATTTACGTTAATAAATAACACACATACGATATATATATGTACTGGTATGGGTGAGATATAATGATATTTATTAAAGTGGTTTAACAATAAGTTGTAACACATGAGAACACACACACACACGTATACATAAATATACGCGCGTATGTATGTGTACGAGGAGAGTTATAATATAATTCCTAAATCGAGTTAAACGAAGTGTGGGGGCGTGGCCACGAGGGCAGGGGGGCGAGGCTTAGTTGTCTGATATCTGCGACTTCAGCAATAGGATGGACTTCCTCTGATCGGAAGGCAGCATAGCTATCTGACCATCGGACAACTGTAGTACTTGCATTATCAGGGCTGCCTGTATGCAGGGACGGGTGTAATGCATCAATGTAAGTGTGTAGGTGTGTGAGCGCGTGGGTGAATGTACATTATTAATTATATCTCTAGCCCTAGCATTTGGCAGTGCCATCTGTATTAAGGTTCATATGTTAATCAAATATAAGTGTATAGTATACACTGTATAGTTTACTTAGATCAGTAGTCACATGATTTTATTTAAACAGGCCGGATACTCGATATATGTGTTCTAAGATGTCCGACCATCACGTATATTTAATCAAGTATTATTTAATCAAATTAAATATTGCAATTATATATAAATATATAATATAAACTTATTTAAATATTTATTTAGATATATCGTAGTATGTCATTACTAATAAGTCAGCAGGTATTCTATTAATGTTTAAATCTAAAAGTACTGCTAGCAATATATTGTGATATGATAATCACAATCAATAAAAGTTTGTAAAATATATGTTGATAATATTTGCAATCGTACAGTTACAGTAGCGATTACATATAACTATAGTTACTACCAGGCATTAGCTAGACATCCTCTTCACTAATGATGTTACTACGCTGCTGGTTATTTGAACAGCGTTGGCGGGATAATATGATTCACAATATTGTAAACATTATTAGTTTTACTATTTTTCTAGGTTGTTCAGTTTTATTATATTGATTGTGGTAGAAAAGATATGATTATTAATGGTTTATTTATTTTAATTACATTTTACAAAATGTGTGTTCATTCTACATACTAGGCCTTCAATAGGTATATTGAACTTTCTAAATTTGGCTTTACAACCTTTTCTAGATTTATCAGTTATTTTTTTTAATTATTTCCAAATTATATTTTCATGTTTATTAAATTATATGAATATCAAATGATAAATAAAATATAAAAAAATCTTTGTATATATTTAAAAGAAATATATTCATAATATAATTATATTAATTTATATTATAATATAAAATTGTAGAGCAAGTAAATTCTTTTATCTTATAATATATAATAATATTCTAAACACAAGACTAGTGTAATTTGTATCTATAATATGATATACAATTAATATATAATTCATTGATCTATTCCAATAATATATAAAATTGTTATTTCTTATATTTTTTGATATTATACATGGTATACTTTATATAATATAGCCCAATTATAGTCTATAATGTTTTTATTAATATTGAAACTAATATTAAATATACTATAGTTTTTAAAATAATATATTTTAAGTAATCAGTAATTTATTTAAAAAAGTTAAATTGTTATATTGTTATATTTTGTTATACTATACATGGTATACTTAAATAATATAGTGTATACTAGTGATGTAAATGATGCTGATGACTTTCATTTTCAGAAAAAATATGAACCCGAGCCGAGACTAGCTACTATCCAAACGAGTTCGAGCCGAGTTGAGACTTTATAGGGTGTTCACATCAATTCCGTTTTAAAAAACGTACGTGTAACTGCAACTTCAAATGATTCATTCACGGCAAATTTGAAGTTATGAGTCACACTCCTATTTATTTGAAGTTGAACTACACGTTTTCTGAACGTTTTCTGAAATAGGATTAATCCTATTTTCTGTACGTAACAACACACAGAATTAGAGAGAACAGCTAGAATGAACACACAGAATTAGAGAGAACAGCTAGAATTCCACTTGATTCCAATTGATATATATATAAAGTATATTATTACATATAACTTATCGAATAACTATTTATTAAATATATATATATATATATATATATTAAATATACTATTTATTAAATATATATATATATATATAAAGTTTGTAAAATATAAAGTATATTATTACATATAACTTATCGAATAACTATTTATTAAATATATATATATATATATATATATATTAAATATACTATTTATTAAATATATATATATATATATATATATATATATACATATATATATATATATATATGTATATATATATATATATATATATATATATAAAGTATATTAACAAATGTTTATTATTACATATAACTTATCGAATAACTATTTATTAAATATATATATATATATATTAACAAATGTTTATTATTACATATAACTTATCGAATAACTATTTATTAAATATATATATATATATATATATATATATTATAAAAAGGTTATATAAGATGGTATACAACTATATATATATTTTAATAATATATATCAACTATACAATAGTAATATATAATATATATTTCAATAATTTATTAAATATTTATTTAAATTATATATATTTCATAAGTTTAGATATAATTATAAGGATTTATGTATTATATAATAATATAGTATTTGTTATATTAGTTAAAAATATTAAATTAATAAATATAATGTATGTAGTATTTATGTATCCTATTAGTGTATTTAAAGAAATATATAATACTACTATTTATACATTGAATTTAGCTATATCCCACAATTAGATTTGTTACAATTGATTTTATTTGTACATATTTAAATATAGGTGGCGATATATGTCTACCCTTACGACAAACTAAAAAACACGGAATTGATGTGAACACTTAAAAATCTGTTACTTCAAATTTGCTGTTAATGAATCATTTGAAGTTGCAGTTACACGTACGTTTTTTAAAACGGAATTGATGTGAACACCCTATTAGGTAACTGAGACTAAAACTGCATCGATACTTTAGATTTGACTGGCATCATTTACATTACTATTCTATAGTATTATTAATAATATTGATTGTAATATTAAGGTTACTTTAGTATTGAAATTAATATATTTGTAATACTAAATATCAATTTACTAAATAATTAGTTTAAATTATATAAAACGGAGATTTCACACTTTTAGACTAATATATAATTAAAATATAAGTAATTTAATATATGAAATATTCTAATTAAATATATATTATAATTAGATATTTACAACTAATATTTACATATTTTCATATCAATTGACAAATTATAAAGAATATCACTGAATTATATTTGAATCGATATATTTAATTCAATGAATTATCATTATATGCAGATTGTTCAAATGATGAAAACAAATTATATGTATTTTTAAATATTAAAATATTTTATAAGTAATATATGCTAATTTATCAAACCCAAACTTGTAAAAATTAATAAAATAATTTATATAAAACCTATTATATATGTATATATTATTTATAAATACATATTATAAATAACTAGATCTTATAAATGGGAAAGCTATTTAATTATATATGGTTATTAATAATGTAAATAAATATATAAATATTTCTGATTTATAACATTTTAAAGTATATTATTTTGTATATAAATATGTAAATACATAATAAATTCATATTATATTTGGTAACATAAAGTTATAAATATATAATTATCATTAACCCATTAAGCGCTGGAGGCGCGGGGCAGCGGAGTGGGCATTTTGCTGGAGGCATAAGACAACACGAAAAATACTTAACTTATAATATCATAGTTACGTATTTTTAATATCAAAGAAAAATATTATATTTATGTGATAATTGTAGATTAAAATGCTTTACACAATAAATAAGATACTTTATGAGCATTATATTCTACTTTTGTAAATAAATACACTTTATTGACACTTTTCATAATTAATTATTTAATTATTAATAAATAATCAATTATATTATGTCTTATTATATAATTAAAAAGTATCGTAGTTAATTTAAACTTCAAATTGTAATTTTGATTACCTTAGAAACAAAACATTCCGTTAAAACAATGCTTTTTTAATACACTTAAAAAAAATAGTTCCAATACTTTAATAAAACATCTTTAATCGATCTAAATAAATCAATAAAAAATAATTCATAAAATAAATATTTATATTATATAGTATACTTATTTTTAATATATAATTATCAATTTTTCATATTATTTTATAATACTTTTACGAGTTTATGCAAAAATAATCGCTTAGTGATATGCACTAACATTTCCTATATGGAAAACGGTTATGATTTATTGTAATTCGGTCTTTTAGATATTATTTTTATCCTGTAAACATCGTCAATTTTTAAATTATTTATTATGACTTCTAAAATTAACTTATGGACTTATAACGATATTAACGATGTTGAATCTGATTGTAATACTCCGGCAATAGCATATTCTGTTAGTATTATTATTGTATTATTCTAAATACATATTTTTAATCATTTTAGATATTAATAATATATTTTTTAAAATAAATTGTTTATTTTTATTTATCAATTTTATTTTTATAATTATATATATCTGTACATTATACTTTATGTATTATATCTAAATTATTAATTAACTTATTATAATTAATAGATAGTATGTATTAACATACAATTTTATATCTTATGATACATATATTTTATGATATGTAATATTTAAATTAAAATCAAATATACAAATAAATATATTGACAAGTTGTTGACAAGTTGTTTCTAATGTAAACATATTTTAAATTAGGATTGCGCTACAGATTCAGAAGATGATTTTTTCTCACAAGATAACGTTATTATAATATTTTAATTAAAATATATTGTATAAGTTATACAGTATAAATAATGATATAGTTATATTAGTGAAACTATTTATATATAAATTTACAATAGAAATTAATATTTTTATAAATTTAAAATGATCTAAAATTGGGGGTCTGTCTGAAACGGCTACAATATGTATATAATGATATTGTTATATTTAATATAATATATAATGATATTGTTATATACATATTATAGTAGCTTCTACTTGTAATTAAATAGTTTTCAGAAAATATATACAACTCCTACGTACTTACGATATTCGCATTGTAATTAAGTAATTTCAAACTTAATATTTATAATATTTTCGAAAATGAATTTTTAGGAAAATAACGTATTAGGACCACTACTCTAATAATTTACGTATCGTTGTGTTATATTAATATACACATAATATATTGCTTCTACTTGGAATTAAATAGTATTTCTGAAACTATATAAAACTCCTATATACATACAATATTATGTGTATTATTTTAAATATTTTCGCCATTTCAGACTACTCATCTAAAATTGTATATATTCATAATTATAGTACTTGTAAATTAAATAATTAATTACAAGTTGTAATTAATTTTTGATTATATATAACATAGAAATAAATAATCTATAATTATGTATATTATCCATAAACTAAATTAAAACGTGATATTAATATTATATAAAACAAAATAATATAAAATCTAATATATAGTTTGTTGCTAATCAACACAATCTATTATTTAGTATACTATCCTAGATGAATTTTGAAAGTTGAGAAGAGGATTACTAGCTTATGTAAGTATATTATAATTTAATAAATGTAATAAAATATAACATTAAAATGTAAATTAACATGACATAATAAAATTAATTTATTTATGTATAAATTTATAGAAATTAAAGTTTTAATTTATTATAATTAAAAATGAAATTAAAATTTAAAATTTTATATATTATTTATCAATCAAATACATGACATCATAATTATATCAGAAAAAGGAGATAGATGAAGAAGAATATTAGGAATAGAAATAAGAAGATGCTGAGATATCACTGAAATCTTTACGTTAGTAGCATACTTTTTAATAATTTATGTGTATATAAAATGTGGTTACATGATCAAAAGCTTCGCAATTTGAATGCCGACAAAATTGTTATAATTATTCTAATTAGTGATTTTATGATAATGTAACTCTACATAAATATATAATATATTATATATAGATATCACGAGAATGTGTCGTAAATATTGTTTAAATTAAAATAACGTGTACTATTTGTATAAATTTAGTATTTATACTAATATTAAAAATTAGTATGGATATACAAGTATGATACACGATTAATCGTATAATAATATATTATATTAAATATATAATATCATACTATAATACTATACATGTATGCCATTCATATATACATTTATACAATCATTATTTAAAATTTTTTAAATAGCGAAAATTGTGACCATAATCCATCATATGTATAGATAATATATAATAGTAATTGTATATATAACTTATTAATTACATTATTTGTAACTGTTAATATTTGGGAATTGTTAATGTTTCCAAAAAGTTTGAGCGCCATGTGTTTGGTACTTTGTAAATAAATCATGCCTTCAAAAGTTACCATATCAATGCATGCATATATGACACATTATAATTACTAATTAGTCTATAAATATAAACCGAATACATTCATATACATTATGTAATTGAGTATAATACATACTGTATGTAGCATACACTATTCTAATGTGATATATCATAGAAAAAAATATATATATGTAAACAAGTATTTCTAATTTTTATATTGTTTACATAAATGTTCAAATAATGATCGCAATGATAATTTCAATATATCTATAAGTAATATAATATTAATAATACAATGTTAGACATCAATATTAGCAAATTTAAGTGTATACTCTTTATTTATAAATGTTTACCCATGCTCAAAACCTTTCTGAAATAACTAGAAACAGTTTCAGACAAGCTTATCTACTTTTTTAAATCTATATAATTTCATATTAGGAACGATACCTTCCTCATGGATGGATAGAAGAAATGCCACAACATCAAGGGATTACTGTCGTGTAAAGCTGCTAAAGAGGTCGCCTGTCATATAAATATGTGCTATGATTTTCTAGAGTCTTTCGTGTAGAGATTGTGCATGCAAAACCGACCACCACAAAGGGGTGTTAACGAAATCATACCTATAAGCAAATGCGTTTTCTGGATACCTATACTACATAATTGTTTTGTGTAAAAATTCCGTCTATTAAATACTCTTTTTTTATCATATATATTTATTTATTTCCATATCCTATTATAATTGTGTATGTAATAAAATCTTATATTCTAAATTTAAATTGATAGTGTTTTTTGTTGTTCAATTAATTATGATACATATTTTATAGTAGTAAAATAGTTTATTTTAGAAAAAAAGAATAAAAATTAGAATATTTAATTAAATAATTCCATTGAACATACCATATTAAGTATATAAACCATATACAATAATAATTATATAGATTATGTAAATATTATTCCACTAATTTTAATAATTTATTTTTTTAAGAAATGATACAATTTTATATTAGGTATAACTTATTGAATATTTGATATAATATAACATTTTAAAGAAGATTATTATAAAGTAATATTATTTCTATATCTTATTAAATATGATTTTTTTATAAAAGTTTACTAATTCAAGAGTATTAAGTATTTAAAATAAACAATTAATAATTATAAAATATATATTGTAATTTATTTATTTTTATTAAAAAAATATAACATTATTGTAATATCTATCATTGGATATTAAATTATATTTAAACAATATTAGATATTCTTAAACAGTATTTTATTATCTTTAAAATAAACATAACTTGTAATGTTAAGAAATCAATATTTCATATATACATTTATATTTGGAAATTTATACTGCTAAATGTAAATCATATATAAAATACACAAAAATGTTAAAATATTCAAATACTATATTGTAGATAACTTATTGAATACTTTATAAAATACTATCTTTTTAATATAATTACTATAACTTATTAAATATATATGTATTATAAAATTACACTTATTAAATAAAATAATTACAAATTATTTATTGACCTTAATTTAAAAAAAAAAAAAAACCATATTGATTTTAATATATATCATTGGTTATTGATTTATATTTAAAAATTTTGAGATATTCTTAAAGAGTATTTTATTATTTTTAAAATAAATATAACTTGTAATGTTAAGAAATCAATATTTCATATAGAAATGCGTATTTGAACATTTATACTACTAAATATGAAAAATATACAAAATAGCACGGCGCTCTAACAACAGGAATTCATATTTATGCAGCTGTTAATGTGTTAATATAGTATTATATTAAATTATAATAAACTAGTAAACTAATATTGTGTGTGTTTATTAGTATAACTGAAATTTAAATTATTTAAAAAAAATTTAAAACCTAATATTACTGATTTAAATAGTTTTATGTGTGATTTTGTATATAAATATATAATAAATTGATATTATGTTTAGAAATATAAATTAATAAATATATTATGTTTATTAATATACTATTATTACATTAAATTATAATAAATAGTATACTATTATTGTACAGTAATATTAGTATATATGTAATTTTATAGATATTTCATAAACACTATATTCTTGTTTGTTTACATTTTGAGTATGTAGGTCAAATATCACTATGTATGCATGCTATATATGGAGCTGTGGTGATTGGGTATAAACTACATTATAAACAAAGAAACACTATTTAATGCTTATAAATGTATTTAAATTTTCAAAATTGATAAATAAAACACAAAGTTATACAGCATTTATTTAACCGATTATTTAGTAATCATTACTGGTAATTAAATTATTTATTCAATTAGTACTTCCAATAAAGTACTCTTTTTATATACTATATGATTATTTGAAGTATACTTTATAGATCAAATTATAGATACATTTAAATGTTTTATTTCCAACTTGTAAACAAAATGATATATTAATAATTTTGAAGAACTTAGTGCCCTTAATAAAAATGTCTGACCGAAATAAAAATATAATTTGGAAAGAATTTACGGAAAAATAACTGATAAATCTAGAAAAGATTGTAAGAATATATATTATACTATAAT
Organism: Osedax fenrisi; assembly: GCA_964019155.1. Lineage (NCBI taxonomy): Eukaryota > Metazoa > Annelida > Polychaeta > Sabellida > Siboglinidae > Osedax > Osedax fenrisi. The sequence goes on from CAXHSG010000162.1 coordinate 57,310, forward strand.
GCTTTTTAATATAATATACATGAAAAATATAATAATAATCATAGAAGTAATTATAACAAATAACATTCAATAATATTTATTTATTAAATAAAAAACCAATAACATTGTCAATGGTACTAATACTACTACTACTACTACTACTACTACTACTACTACTACCACTACTACTACTACTACTACTACTACTACCACCACCACCACCACCACCACCACCACCACCACCACCACCACCACCACCACCACCACCACTACTACTACTACTACTACTACTACTACTACTACTACTACTACTACTACTACTACTACTACTACTACTACTACTACTACTACTACTACTACTACTACTACTACTACTACTACTACTACTACTACTACTACTACTACTACTACTACTACTACTACTACTACTACTACTACTACTACTACTACTACTGACCCGTTCTCTGTTGTGTTCATTTTGACCGGTGTCCCCTAGCAAAGCTCTGAATTGGGCATTATCAGACGGGAAATTCGGCATATTGTCAGGTCCTCCGAATGGAAGCATACCTCCTCCTCCTCCTCCACCACCACCCATTCCTGAGGGGAATCAATAATGGTGTTTACGTTAAACTTTCACACATGCGCACACAGTATAGAAGAGATGTGGTGATATGGGTTTAGAGAAGTTAGTCTAGATAATTATACTACTATAAATTAGCTGTGCAGTAGTGAGAGTTGAATTTAATTTTTTCCTATACAAATATCCAATAATATCATCAGAAAAATGATTATTGTAATTTTCTAGAAATACATAATTTATTGGTGAAATTATTAAATTAAACACTATCAATAATAAAGCAATATGTTTATTCACATATATATATTTAGATGATAATAAGATTAAGACAGATTACTTAATTCTTATATAACCATTATGGATTTTTTGATTTTGTTGGCTTAGACCAAAAATAAAAAAGACAAAGTGTTGGATTTTTGCCAACCCTGTGAAATATTCAATTATGTGGTGAGTTGTTACTACTAATAGAGATTATATAGAACCAGCTATATGAGTTAGTACAACGATAACATCTTAATAGAGCACCAACAGAGGAAGTAGTCAGTAAGTGCATGTGTACCCTAGTATTAGTAGAATAATTGTAAATTGTAGATAGTTGATATAAATTGTTGATAGTAGATAGTTGAGATAAAGTGACAATATTTAAAATGAAAAAGGATAGAATGAAGATGAAGATATCAAATGAATATAATGGTTGAAGAAAAGTAAAACAATAAAAAGTACATTTTTAAACAATGCTTGCCGTTAAAAATCCTTGGGTTTCACGAACAAAATAGAATATATTCTATTTTACTGTACGCACGTGGAAAAATAGAAATCAGTGTTTTGTCGTGTAAACAATTTCGCAATCAAGTTACACATTTTGATTCGGCAAGCATATTACTTTGGAGACTAGCGATGAATTCGTACCTGGTTGCTCTCTAGTCATATAATCCATACTCATGAACGTAGGCATATTTCTGACATCTGCGTGCAAGATTATTAAGTTATATTATATTGAAAATATGTTCATTTACTACTTACTTCAACCTATTATTTATCAGTTTGGGTTCTACTTGAACAGTGATATATTACATATTAAACTTCACATATTCGTATACCCACTTAATGTTTATTATAAACATTTAAATAAATAATATTTAATTAATGAATATACAATTGATGTATATACAAATTATAATAAACTAGACTATGAAATAGAATCTTGTATATTTTTATAAAAATTAAAAATATTTGATAAATTTTATATGATCTTTCTCTGAATAATTATTTTATTCTACATAAATTAGAATAACATATACTACATAGCTATATGATATATATTACTAATTCTTTTTACTATAGATAGCAATTGTGTATGCCTATATATATATATCTATCTTTACAGTTATTTATATATTTAATTGGCATATTGAAAAAAATATTGTTATTTCAAACTCAAATTAAGCTGCATTCACATCAAGAAATACAGCTGCATATCGGCTATATCCATGTATATCTAGATATCATCGAACATCCAAATCAGATAGTTTAGGTGAGAACGGCTATATTTACAGGTTGATACAGGGCATGAAATACAGACCGATGTTATAACAAAGTTTAAAATAAAGATATTGTTTACTTCGTTTATAACCTCTATTAAACAATGATCACATGATCATTTTTATATAAGTAGATGGTATATGTTTAAATTTTATCAACAAGTCTTTTTTATTATTATTAGGAACACGCCATTGGATTAAATATGTGATTCATATTATATTTTACAATAATTAATTGGGTCGACTACTAATGCGTTCGTTTATATATAAATTACCTATTATCAAATCTTAAATCTTTGATTTTCCCGATATGTTGTAAATGTTTTAAAATTAATAATTTGAAGCAGATGATATTTGGATTTAAAAATTGGGCAGATATTTGGCTGTATTTGTTGTTATGAATGCGGCTCTAAACATAATTATATATAATTATACATAAGGATAGATGTAATAAAGTTTACTATATGTATCTAGTATATGTTTAATATTTGTATTTCATGATTAGTTCTACTATGTATCTGTTACATTAATGAACACCATTGTGAGATCATGACAATATCCCTAAAGAGGGTCACATCCCACTACCAGTATTTCCGGAAATGTTATCTAGAAAGTGATTTTCTAGCAACCACTATCACATTTAATGGCTTGATTTTTAAATTTTAAAGTAACAGGACTACAGTATTAGCAAAGAGGAAAGATATAACACTCACGCAAAATCGTGTAATTCTATTTTGTATACAAAAAACAACACCGCAACCTATATAGTAAATTTTCGGAAATTTTTTGTTTATAATGTAAATTGGTATAAACTATGCACTTTTAAAATGAAAAAATAATATGCTTTAAATTATTATTTTTATTATGAAAACTAAGTGTTCATTACTAATATATAACAAGCAATACTCCTATTTAGGATATGTTGGTTTTAAATGCTATAAATATCTATGTGGTGAGTAAAAGCTAATTTATATTGCATGTAATTTAATAGAAAAATTAAATCATTGTAGTATGCAAATCGCGGAAAATCTAAATCAATATTGCAGCTAATAGCGGGATGTATGAATACTAATCACGTTACATATATATGGAGTGTTATATCTTTGCTTCGAAAAATCTTTGGTGTTAGTTTCTTGGAAAGTATTTCATAACCCATAAAAATAAATTATATAATTAACATCTTTTTAAAAAATAAAAATTGTGTAATCCGAGAAAATATATTATAAAAATAACATCATATTAATTATTATAATTGATATTTGTAATGGTTTAGGTTGTTTTAATAAATTAATAAATGTAACATCTTATATAGAATATATTAATTAAATAATTATAAAAAATAGAATTTTATTTGATATTTTAATTTTTGTATTTAATAATATTTATATTTAATTTTATAATATCTATCTATACACTCTCACTATTAAGGTTCATTTTATACATATATATGTACTATAATATAATATATAAAATTTATAAGGAAATTTAATAAACTATGATAATATATTATATAATCTAAATTCTAACAAATTTTCAATTGAAAATTTTAGTTTAGTAAATTTCAATAAAATATGATTTGTAGTAATATTAATTATAATTAATTATAGTATAATAACTGAAATATACTATTTATTTTATATTATTATGACTTATTTTAAATATTTAAAAAATAAAATTCAATATTAGCTAACATTTATGGTGTTGTCAATATCATTATTACATAAAGATGTTAGCGGATTTTTAATACAAAAAGTCATGAATCTATCTTAATTTTGTTAACAATTTTAGAATTACTATAACCCTTACCATAGTTATAAAACTGTATATATACCTGGCATTTGATTATTTGGCCTCCTATCCGATTCGTATCTGCCGTTATCCATCCGTCTATCATTGTCCATCCTTCTATCAATACCCATCCATCTCTCCTGATCCAGTCGTCTTTCCTGATCGATCCGTCTGTCCTGTTCCATGCGTCTATCCTGATCCATGCGTCTATCCTGATCCATATGTAGATCGTGGTCTAAGTGCGGTCTATCGTGACCCTGCGATAACATGCGACGGTCTGGGTCACCTTGCATGTGTCTGTCGGAGTCACCCATCATGCGCAAGTCGTGATCTTGATTCATGCGCAAGTCGTGGTCTTGATTCATGCGCATGTCTTGATCCTGAGAGATGCGCATGTCTTGATCCTGAGCCATCGCTACACGTCTAGCGTCTATATCGTGATCACCTGCTGGGTCGATGTCGCTGAAGGGACTAGTGTCTGCGTGTACGGGAGAGGAAGCCCCACCCTGGGTAGGGGGTGTTGGCATGCCCGGCGTGTCGACAGGGAGCGATTTGGGTGACTCGTCTTGGTCGGCAATGTGTCTTCTGTCGATGTCGTTGAAGGTATTGTCACCTGGTGGTGGGCGGCTGAGTTAGTAGCGTAGACTATATATTTGATATGCTGCAATAAGCAAAGTTAGGTCTAGGGTGTAGTTGATAAGAGAAAAGAGTGTGGATATTCTAAAGTATTCAATTCTTCAAATATATACAGAAAAAAATAAAGATTAAATATTTTCTTATGATAACATATGTTATTGAAATAAATCAAAATAATTTGTAATTAAAAAATATAAATGTTTAACAGTTATGATAATTAAAGATAGATTCAATCAAGAAAAAAACTGTAGATTTATAATATTTATACAGTGTTTTATTTTTACTAATATAAACAATATGAATTACAATATATGGAAATTTATGTTATAAAATTATAAAAATAAAATACTAAAGTACATTATAATAATAATAAATAAATAATAATTAAATATTAAATTGTACATTAATTATAAACATCTACTAAAAACTATACAGTTAATATATAAACCTAGATAAATTAATGTTTATTAAACATTATTAAATTAAATTTATTTAGGTAAATTGTCTTTTTTATTAATATGATTAATAAAATTATAATTATTTATTAATATCATCTAGTTATTATATAATTAAATAAACACCCTTCGAATGCAATTATATATAAGTTACATCAATTGAACCGTTTATATTTGATGTTAGATACATTATTCATTAATTCTTATTCATCATAATATAAATATAGAATATCAAGGATAGGCTATAAATATAAATATATTGAAATACCAATAAATAAATCAATGAACTAGCAATTCTAAATTGTATACATTTGCAAATTATGTGTTATAGAGTAACATATAGACAACTATTCTTATATCAAGCTATATCTATATAATGGGATTACAATCTACATGTTAATATCAATAATTAGAGTTGGAAACGAATAGGTTTCATAGTAAAAATAGTATTATATAATTGTGAAGTTAAAATTATAAAGTTGATGTATTTATTGTTATTTAGTGGAGTCCTCCTTTCATCCCAGACAGGAACTTAGATGACATTTTAACGTATAATCATATGCCTCTAATGTCCTTTCGAAACAGCTTTATATATTGGTAGTTATAAATACGGCCCAGCGAGAAAGCTCTAACATTACTGGATATACTGACTGTACTTTGGCCTCTATTAGAGCTTATCGTTAGTAAACAATACAGCTAACCTTTGTTCAGGAATGCGCTATCATCTTGACCACCTGAAATGTGGGCAACAAAATTAATTATGTTGATCTGGAGAAATTGATTACAATGGTAGAGATTTTAAATATTAGTTATAGGCTTTGTTAATTTTATAATATTACAAATTATTAATTAATGATTTTATTAGATTTTAATTAGACACACGGGCTTAATTTGCAATGCAAGTGAGAAAATAATTTCTATAGATGAAATGATTAAAAATGAATGTAGCTGGTATTACTGTAGTAGAATATACATTAACCCCCATAGTGTTCTAGTATATTGTACATCAATAAATGAAGTATGTAGTATTTGATATATAGTTTAATATCTATATAATAAGGTATTTGAATATGTGGAATTGAAATATAAAGTATATAAATATGATACGAGCTTATATAAATCACAAACTATTAGGAGCATTCGATAATTTCTGAGATGCCTGTGTGTGAGTAAAAGTGTAGGTCATACTTGTGATAATTAAGTTTAAGAAGGTTATGTAAGTTAAGGTGTAGGTCATACTTGTGCTAATTAAGTTTAAGAAGGTTGTGTAAGTTAAGGGGATTCACGGTCTTTAAAATAAAAAAATTTATAAACAAAATTTTATTTTTAAAATAGATTACTACATGTATAATGTATGATATGTTAAAATATCATATGTTAAAAACATATATAAAGCATAAAAAACATAATTTTATAACACTACCTATTTCTAATAAAATAATAATTAAAAAAATGGCGCAAAAATTATGGTTTACATATATCATAACACTGTTTTTCAGCGCCATCTGTTGGTTTCATTTTATAAATGCTAGTGATTGGCCGTTGGCTTTGTTCTATAATAATAAGATAGCGTCATTTCATTATTATTATAATTTGATATGGGTCGATTGACTATACGACAACTTTCGAGGCGTAATCGAGATACAATCAAGGTTTATATTATATATAATATGTAACTATTATATAACTATATAATAGTATCATATATTATTTATAAAACGTCAGATAAATGTGTTTATTTAGGAATATAATATCATAATATATTTACAATATTTCAATTTGATAATATTGTAACAAAGCAATTAGATTTTATTATATTTATGCTAATCTAATTTTATATTATATATAATATATAACTATTATATAACTATATAAAATTATCATATATTATTTATAAAACGTCAGATAAATATGTTTATTTTGGAATATAATATCATAAAATATTTACAATATTTCAATTTTATAGATTTTACGGGTAGATGCTGCAGCTAGAGATGCTACAAGAGTGAAAGCCTCTAAGAAGAAACAGGTGACAGAATCTAGGGAAGGGAGACGGGCAAGACAAAGAAGGCAAATTTCATCAAAGGATTTTGGAAGTGGATTACTTTTATAATATCTAATAAAAAAAAATCAATCATAATTATATTAAATTTATTTTTTGTATATTTTTATTCTTTCATATGCAACTATAATATATAATAATAATAATTTATATAGATGCAATTTATTTCAAAAGCATGACAAATTATACAAGTTATATAAATATAATATAACAATTGTAAGAATTAGCTAAACTAACTTTGACCATAATAATAAATGTCAAAAAGCAGATAAATAATATAGTCAATCTTTAAAATCAATTATCTCAGAATATAAGTTTTTTTTATGAACATTTCTATTTCTCAATGAATAATTGACTAAACTTGTTCAAATTTTCAAAGTATGTTTAGTATTATATGTATATTGTAGCTACAGAAAATATTTGTGATTAAATGTAGAGTTTATAAATAATTGATAATTAAATTTTTTAAATAAATATTTTATTTAAAAAAATTTTTTATTTTTTAAAAATGTTGATATTTTCAAAACTATTATTCTAATCATTTAGAATTCCTATAGAACAATTAACACAATATATCTTAATGTTATGCAATTTAAGTTATGTGAAAATCTTAATTATTTCTTGAGTTTTTGAATTTTCAAAAAAAAAAACGTCCTATCTAATTACATTGAAATCTAAAGACCGTGAACCCCCTTAAGGTGATGGTCATATGTAAGTATTGCTGAAGTATACTGCAAATAATGAGGTGAATATGAATGGAATACTTATGATAAAGATTAAGGTGATATATATGCTGCTATAGTGAAATTAAGGTTATATCGATGAGGTGGAATATAATAGTTAACATAGGCAGTCCTCCATTTGTTATGAATTTTACAGAATTGTAATATCTTAAACAATTATAAACTTATTGATAATTAAAAAAATATAACAATCCCTATCTTTTTACATTGTATTTTCAAAAATGTTCAAAACAAGCGTAACCCTGTAATAGTGTCTATATTCCTTATCACTAATCATAATAGCAGAGTCCACCACTGTGTAAACGGATACACCCATTCAATACAAATATTAATGTTTACAAATATAAGTTAATTCGTATCAATAAAAGTTAAATCGTTAAATCATATATAATAAATATATATATATATATATAAGTAACATTTATTTGTTATGGTACGAAATGATTGGTATTAATAATGCTAGCAGAGTCAAGTTTGAACATTTCAATGGGGATGAGTGTAATTACATTAGATGACTAAGATTATACCTATTATAGTAGCTGAACATAAAGTAGAAGTAATATAAAGTAATTGAAGTTGTAGAAATACCTACTACGATGAAGTACTATCTCAGCTACTACTGGTATGTCTTCTAACCTCAGTGTTAGTCTCATTATTAGTGTTATTGGTGTCTGCCTTCAGTGGGGGTACCTGTTCATTCTCACGATGCAGCATAGCCTGTTGTGTGTGTGTATGGGTATGTGTGTGTGTGGGTGTAGGTAGGTATGTAGGTGTGTGGGGTTGTGTATAGGAGTGTGTACAGTTAGTGTGGGGGTATTTGTTGGTCATGGGTGTACTAGTATATATGTATATGGTGAATACAATTATCTGGTACACATATGTGAATGTGAATGGGATATTTGAATGCGATATGTAATTATATACATAAATATGGGTGCTGAAATATGAAGGAGCTTAATGAGATAAGAACTAGTAATGCATTACTATGCGGCTCACTCCTATACTAGAATGGGGTACATTAGTAGGGCACGTTACTATGGGGCTGAGAGGTGAGGCTTGGCTAACCACCGCTACTTGTGGATCCACTATCTTCATGACTATTTCAGCCTGTAGTAATGCGTACGATAGTTGTGGATTCATGAGCAGGATGTTACGCGCCTCGTTCGGATTGTTCTGGATACATGTCTGTTTGAGGGGGCGAGGTTTAGTAGTGGGGGGAGGGAGGGGTGCATGACAGGTAGACTAGGGTAGTTAGTGTAGGATGGGGGACCACAACATCGTATGTAGAAGTGTCACTATTGTAGTGAAGTAGAGGTGTTATATTATGATATTCTCCATCTAATCGAATTGTCAACTTTATAACTTTATAATGATCAATATTCTACGTTTAGTGCAATCTAGATGTAATAATGAATGTTATGAAGAATAATGCTGAATCTGGCAGTGATTCTCTGGTTAATGCAATCTGCCTAGATAGAGTCAGATAAATGAAGATGATGTTCAAGAAAAAGCTTTACATAATCTACTACAAATCTATACATTCAAATATGATAAATAGGATGGCTACATTATTTATTAAGAAATATATTTGATAAATTTGATATGGTATATTATACTTTATACATATATATACAATAACTGTAGTATGATGTCAAATCTATACTCTATATATATATACCTTACCTTACCCACAGTCGAGATTTCTCGGCTAAAATAATATATATATATATATATATATGGTATACGTAAGCATAATATTTAACCCTTTAAGATCCTATATTTTTAATAATACTGCATTAAATAGTAAATATATTTAGTAAATACCCATTATGTATGTTTAAACAAATTATACGCATATTTAAAAAAACGAAAATGTGTACTCATACTTTACAATTTGTCTATTACAAGTTATATTTATTTTAACTAGTATATAATATATTATATTTAAATAATTATAATAATTAAATACTTTTTTATTTAAAATAAATTTCAAACTAAAATAAAATATAAAAAATGTATATAAATATATAGATAAAATGTTTAATATACAGTAAAATCTGCTTGTATAGACAGCCACATGTATCGATATATCGGTTCTAACGAAAATTTCAAATATATTTGTTAGAATTTCCATCTAATACATGTTACAGAATATCGCGTGTATCGACAATCAGCTGTATCGACAACATTTTACTATACAATTTAGAATTTTTCATCACGTGTATCGACATTATGAAAATATTACACATTTTTACTATATATACTATAGTATGTATGATATAGAATTGAGCATATTAATAAACTATGGACTATATATATATGTATATTATCAAATAAGTTATGATGATACGAAGAATTAATCTTTGTATTATTGTAGATTCACTACACTATGCACATTTTTATATATATATTACCCATTTATATATATATATATATGCATATACCCCTATATACATATATTAATATCATGTTTGATACTACGCAGTATTGTATACTCTTACATAGATATTCGTATGCCAGCATTTGTGCCTATATATAGACTTATACGAATGTCCCTACCACGCTGGTTAACTCCATGACTTGTTATTGCCAACGCACGCTTCTCTGGAATGTAAGCGCGCGCGATATTACGTAATCGAAGTCGCTCGCATTCCTCTATAATATCCTAATATGGCATCTATAATTTATATTAGTGTAATAATTAATAGTATTAACTTAATATACACAATTAACGATATCATAGACATTAAGGATAGCATATATTTGATAATACAAGTACATATTCTATAAAGTGGGCGTAATTTAAAATTAGCCACGCCTTTATCATATGTAACGACAATCGGATGTATCGACATATTTGTGGATCTCCTGGGATGTCGATAGAAGCGGCTTTTATTGTATATTAATTAATAAGGTATTTTAAAATTTTATAAATTGACTTATCTGTACCACAATTCAATACTAATACGAGAGCTTGGTCAGAATTTATTCTTGAGCAGGTAATTTATAAAATGGAAATAAATAATGCTATAAATATTAAAATTCTTCAAAATATAGAATTTATAGTTATAGTGACCTATAGTTAGGTTAATTTAATAATAACTACGCGAGATTCATTCATATATTGCAACTATTATAAACATTTTATTTCATTAAATTATTATAATATAATTAATTATTGATATTTTTAATTTATATATTTACATGTACAGATGTTGATTCATATGATTTTTATTTTAAGAACTAATTGTTTTAATATATTTATATCCATTATATTTAAAATAAACAATGGAATGTTGTTATTATTATAAAGATAACCAGTTAATACACGATATTGATGATATAAAATTTTTATTTATAATTTATTAAATGATAATTATATATTTTTTAAATAAACATTATTTACTGCTGTAGTATGTGACAATTTTCAATAACTAAAATATAAAGATAATTTGTAAAAATCATATAACAAAGAAAACATATTATAATATATTTATGCAGTTTCATTTATATAAATCAACTGCTGAATTATAGAATTATATGTGATAATAAATTACGAGACAGTCCGAGATGCCTAGGAATTTTTTGAATGAAGACGGTCCAAGATACCTAGGTTTTAAAGGGAACAATGCAAAGTTATTTGTGGAAATGAAGACTATATTCACTGATACCGCCAATTATAGAGGTTAGTAGGGTTGGGGTCAAATACAAATATATTTTTAAAGAATCAAATACAAATTCATTTTATCAATTACAAATAACATTAACACATTAAATTTTAAATCATATTATTATATTTTATATAAAATAATAATCCTTATCCATACACCAGCTTGCATAATAATTAATTGAAATCTATTTAAAATATATTTAATTCTTAAATAAAATCAATAAAATAAAAAACTGTAAACAATAGACTAGTTGCTTTGTTTAGTTGGTTTGACAAGTTATAATTTTAACAAATACATTTTCCCATTGGACATTTTCTATATAGAATATAAATTAATAAATTTATTTATAAGTATTCATAAAATTTGATTGAAAATTATTATTCTATTATATAATTTGTATTATTTAATAAATGTATTATTTAATATAAATGGTAAATTTGTTGTTATTTTTTTTATATTCATAAAGTTAATTGTTAAATTCTACATTCTATTAAATTATTAAATATTTATAAAATGGTATTTTTTCACCAAATACCACGAGAGATGGGGGACATGTGAATCACCCCCCTCACTCTAAATTACAAGGGGCAAAGTATATTTAGCTCTCTAACAATTTATATATATATATATATGTAATTTATAACTTATAAATAATAAATTAACCATAACTTATAATTTATAAGTATGATATTATGAGTTATACTATATAAATTATACAAGATAATATAATATTTGTTTAATAGAAATACATTGTATATAATATTCTATTATATTAATTATAGAAATACAATATATACAAATATATGTAATAAATTATATATCAATTTAAAATTTAATTTAAATATAGGGGTCTGCCCTATATTCGGTCACATTAAAAGAGATTTTTACAAATAACCCACAATCACTAAATAATTATTATAATACCGAAATAGCATTCATGTATAAAATATAATGTACAAATTAATATTAATTCACTTTGTAAAAATATTAAAATCCATCCATAGTGTTTATAATTCTTAGTACAGTTTTATGATGTTATTTATCTATAAATATATATATATATATATATATATAAACTGCCTGTGTGGCTCAGTGGCTAAGGCATCAGACAAACAAGCAGTAGGACACGGGTTCGAGCCTCGTACGGATAATTAATTAATTTTATAAAATGGGTCTTAAAATATTATTTAGAAGTGATCTTATATAATTGTGTATAAATAAATGATCGGCTCTCGTTAAAACCATGGATGCCTTAACATGAGAGCAGCTTCGAAGGGAAATTAGAGCCACATATATGGTTATAAGTGAAAACTTCATCTAAGTTCCTGGATGGGATGAAAGGACTCAAAATTCCTACAAATAACAATAACAATATATATAGAGATTTTTATTTTGCATTTGTTTGATTTCATTGGAAATGTTTATTTTTCTGATTTGTGTAGCTGCATTACATATCATTCATATACATACAACATGTAGTATGGTTATTCTACTGTATGAAACAACTACACAGGATTATAGATGTATATGCGCATACATTAATCTGGTGAATAGGCTAGCATCTCAATAACACTAGGTGGAGGGGAGGTGAAAGTTTACATCAAGAATGATATGGGCATAAGACCACTGGTTGATATGTGAGGTAAGGCAATAATGTTATATAAGGTTAGGGAATAATGATTATCTATAGTAGAAATTGTTACTATTTTTACTATAGCAATTAAGGAATAGTAGGTTGTATATGATATATTATGACAATGAATTACAATACAATACAGTAATTAAATTGATACATTACATATAATAGTTACTTAAGATACAATAGTACATTGATGAATAACATGAGATACTATCAGGTACCAGATTACATTAGGTACAATGACTACTATATACACATTAGCAACTAGAGTTACAATGATAAAGTAGATACACAGATACTATATGTGAATTGAAATAAAGATTAGTACAACATACTTTCGGTATATTAGGTATTGAAGGTTAACATTACCTTCATCTGTTTCATGAGTTCGAACATCTGTTCTGGTGGAAGACTGGAGACTGCCTGTGAGATGGCTTCAGGGGCTTTACCATCTTCAACCTTATTACCGTATTGATTCTCATCCTCTTTAGCGGCTATGTGGGGTAGAGGGAGGATTATTACGGGGGTGGAAGGGGGGTTATTACAGGGGTGTGGTGTGATGAACATGGATATAAGTGTGTATGACGTAGATTGCATTGCTTCACATACATTATAGGTGAACGATTATTTAGGGTATGAATTTTGAGAGGTGTCATTATGAATATTACATTATGAAAGTGGTTATTGGGGTATAGTTAAAAGCATGAATATTGTGCTGGGGGTTATAAGTAGTTTCTAAGTGTGAACCGTTACAGATGGGATCGACTACATTAAGATCTCCTGCTGCTGCGCTGCCCACCCGAAGCTGTCGTCCACGGAAGTAATGATTGTTGAGGTTACGGATGGCGGACTGGGCGGTCTCTATGTCAGAGTACTCACAGAAACCGTAGCCCTTAGGTTTGCCCGTGTCGCGGTCGTGTACCATTCTGCGAGGGAGGTTAAGGTCGTGATGAGGTCACGGAGTGGGCTGGGGGTCGTGATGAGGATGGGGAGATGATGAGGATGATAATTAAAAATTTGATATCGAGAATCAGAAATAGAATACAAACTAAATAAACCTGACTACCGATTAATATAAATAATATTCTAAATGATTAATTTGATTAGTTTATAGTGGAATGACGTAAATATTTATAAAAGCGACACTTTCATCGAGTACATTGATTATTCAGCTTTTGAAAGCCATTCGAACACGGGTAGTGCCACCTAGGGGGATAACCTGAAACTGATCACATTGCCCGCCTGCTTGAAGATCTCAATCAAGGATTCATCAGACGTATCGTACGGGATATTACCAACTGAAACATGTGCGATGATGTTATTGAATACCAGTGATATCGTGACCATACATATTAATATATATATATATATAATTATTTAGCAAGAGTAGAATTTACATTAGGCACGAAATCACCAATCTGCACGAGATCACTGGTTACTATATTACGCTACCGAAACTTTTTATAGATATAATTGAATCTATCTTTATATCAAATATGTCATCGTGTGTCAGATGCCGGATGACTTTGGCATATTTAGTTAATCACGCATCAAGCCTAAATGCGACGTACTAGATATAACGTATTATTTCTCAGTCATTCGTGCATTACAAATGTATTCTAATAAAGCGTACTAAAGCTTTGTATATTACATATCTGTATAATAATAGGTACGATTTTATAACTATGACACCGATGATATAATGATTAACAAGCTGATAATATTTTTGTGTATAATTTAAAAAAAAATTCATACTCTAAAATAATGACTCACACTCTGATACAATATTTAAAATGTCTTTCATAAATTTTTGTTTAGAAAATATCTAATTTAGATAGTTTAATATAATCGGAACATAGATTATTTAATTAATATTCTTATTTTAATTTATGAGTTTAATATTTATTATAAGATACTACTATAACTTATACTATAAGTCTTATAGTCTAAAAGATATTGAAAATATATATATATATATATATATATATATATATATATATATATTATAATATTATTATGAGATTTAAGCAATGCTATTGTAATTATAGAAGTAATACTGCGTATCGACACTATTACCCTCTTTATTAATATGATAAGTTTCGCTATAAACTCTAATACTATGTAGACAATATGAATTCCTGATTACATATCTACAACAAAAAATAGAAACTTTATTTATCTATATATATATAATATAATATAATTATTATAATAATAAATTATATATATTTTAAATACATGATGAATATTATTAAATAAATTTGCAATAAAACACTAGATATATATATATAATATTAAATTTTAATATAATTATTATATTATAATAAATTATTATATATATTATTATTATTATTAATAATATATTATTATATTTATTGTAAGGTTTGGGTACATTTATTAGTTATATATTAATCTCAATTTTATAATTTGTCTTATTTATGATTTAAAATATTAATCAAAATATGAAGTGTTTTATATAATTTTATGAGCTCAAAATTGGATACAATTATATCACAATTGTTTCAATATACTATATTTATATGTATACAAACTAACAGCAATTTTATTTTAGAACAAAATTTATTTTAATTTAATTCTGAAAATGTATTATATAATTATTATTATGATAGTTACTATCATATACTATGATTCTTAGTATAATTAACTTGAGTTATCAATTATCAATAGTAGATTATACTCTTATATTTATGTATTAAAATATATATTTTAAAACATTTATAATATCATATTAGTAACTGTTGAAATAAATATAAATATGTATGAATATTATTCATTGAAAATATAAATTATATGATTATTATATAATATCATATCATAAATTATGATTTATAATAAATATGGCTAACAATATAATAGTATAACATAATAAAATATATACATAATATATACGATCAGCATTAGTTAATATCAAAATAATAGTAATATAATACATATACATGTTTAAATAAAATTGACGTTAGTCCGTTCCTACCTATTTATATATATATATATATATATATATATATATATATACAGGGTTGGCAAGCCTTTGAAAAACCTAAGTTAGGTTTTTCATTTTCTTATAATTTTAAAATTATAAATACGATTTTTTTGATATTTTTTACAAAACGTATATTATATACTATAAAATTATTTAATAAGTTTTATTACAATAATATTTATTTATATGATGATATTAATATTTTTAGTGATGATGATAATAATACTGTAATATATACAGTCTGTATAATACAGAAGATAATGCTATATTAATTAATGGTTACTGCACGAGTTGAGAACGGTTTTCAAAATGTTACCAGCAATTGAGGCGGGCGGCGAACGCACATAGTGTATACACTGTCATTTTAACTGTATAATACAGTTAAAAATAGATTATATGTTTATATTCACTCATCACTGCTTACCGATATCGATAAAGCTTATATAAAATATATTATATATTTTATTTATATTATATTATAGGTACCTGGTCAAAAGCTTCGCGATTGATGCGCGATTTGAACGCCCGCAAAATTGTTTATTCGAATTACTGAATTTACAATAGCATATGATTGTTTGTTGAAACATTAATATTTATAGTTTTAGTTATTTTCACTTATTTGGTTTGATTTGGTTGGGTTAATTTTAATATTGTTTAGGTTTTTTTAGCTGAATTACTGTAAATGATTACATCCCGAGTGAGCTTATAAAACACACACATATATAAATATATGGTAATTATAAGCCGTTGCATGTATGATAGTCTATAAATAAACATACGCTAATTATAATGACCAATCATAAGCTATTGTAGAATCCCTAATTCGAATAAACAAGTTTGCGGGCGTTTAATTCGCGAAGCTTTTGACCATAATCCATATTATATATATATAATATATTAAATTATATAATTTATATATATAGTGCCTCGCCGCCACTTCAATTGCTGATAACATTTTTAAAACCGTTCCCAACTCATGCATCCCCCTTAATTAATTAATATATTTAATTATACAATATTAATTTAATTTCTTTTTATAATTTATTCATAATATATATTTATATACATGTATATAGCATATACTACATTCCCTATCAACTCTTTTTTTCTGTATATCAAATTAATATTTACATATTATTATTATAGGTTGACATCATATTTAAAAAAAAAAGAAAAAACCTAGATTTTTTGGTAGCCAGTAACCTCGTACGAGTAATTTCGTACGACTTGTTAAATTTAATTTATTTCATAATAATACAGTTATTATACGATTATATATAATAACTTATTATATATTGATATAATATATTGTATTATATGTATAAGAAATGTATAATTATGAAATAAATTAAATTTAATAAGTCGTACGAGATTACTAAATAAGTCGTACGAGATTACCTAGTACGAGATTACTGGCATTCGATTTTTTGACACCTAAAAATCTAAATTCAAGTTTTAGAAAAAGTAGGTTTTGACCAACACTATACTTATTATAGTACACATTATAATATTTAATATAATAATTATATATGTTAAATTATTATATTAAATTAATTTTGTTAAATTAATAATTATATCTATTTTAATATTTAATATAATAATTATAATAATATTAAATATAATATTATATTATATTATATTAAATATAATATAATTATATTAATATTATTATAATTATATTTTTATAGTTAATGTATAATAATTATATATTATATATATAAATATTTAAAAATCGATTTGATAACCAAAAATTAAAATGTATTATTAAATTATTATAATAATTATTATATAATTATAATGAACCAAAAACAGATCTTTGAGATTTTTCTATATTCTGATCAAGTCCGATATTTTTTGGATTTTTATTTTGTTGTTGAGATTGATGATTAGGTGGCTGTATCGGGGGTTGTTGTTGAGGTGGAGCTTGTGGCTGTTGTATCTGAGGCGGCACCATTTGAACTGGAGGAGGAGGATTAGCGATAAGTGGAGCTTTGTTTAATCTTGGAGAATTTTGTGGCGGCATACCACTCGGTGGTTGTCCTATAGGTGGAGGAAAAGGATGTCTATTTGGCATTCCCCTGGGAGGTGGTCCACCAAAATTTGGTTGTTGGAAGTTATTAGACATTATGTAAATTTATAAGTATAATCTTAATTTGAATGGTAGAAAAAATGTAAACATATAATAAATATTGTATACAATGATAATCGAAATTAGCACAAACATATTATCAATGATTTTCCTTCGGAAAATCTTTGATATTATAAACGGATTATAAATAACAATAAATGGTTCCGAGTAATTTAGAGTAATTCAATCTGGTGTCATGGTTTTTTATTTACCTGTAAATAAAAATCTATATCTAGTGTAATACCGTCATAAATATATAGGTGGGTACATAATGTACCGTACATTATAATGTCCATGAATATATATATATATATATATATATAAGTATATGTAATTAGTAATCTATAATTATATATCTATGATTACATTAAATAGTTAAATCATATTTTATTAAGATATACACATACATAATCTATTTACGATAGACATATTGTAGTACAATATTTATATTTCATAAAATACTCATTTTATATTGATGATATACCATAAATAATAAATTAAGTAGTTCTAGCTATTTATCATAGTATGTAGTCCTCAGGGCCGTCTTAAGCATACTGTGGGCCCCGGGCAAAAAAAACACATGGGCCCCATAATAATTTTTATAACATATTAATAGGGTCATTCTAGCAATAACTAATATATTTATAACTATTAAATTTATATATATATATATATATAAATGATATAGGTTATATTATTATTCTATGCATTCTATGCCTAATACAATTATGTACAAATATTTAAAATCTTTAAATTTTGAGTTTTATAAATGTTAGTTTTTCATATATATTTACATGTTTCGTGTGAAGGATGTGCCCTTAAGATATGTATAATATATAGAGGGGGAACTCATTCACTCCATGGATGGACATATATATTAAGTGCACCCTTACATTCATTGCAATATAATATTGTATAAGATAATAAATAAATTAATTAGTAAAAAATAAAAATGATATAAGTATAATTAAATATTTATATTACTCGATTTTATCTCTAAAAAATGAGTAGTATGTATTAATTATAAATTTCATTAATTAGCTTTGATTATAAATATAATGTATCCATACTTAAAAGTATTTATTATGTCAGAAAATGTCATAGAACATTATTTATAAGTTTAAGTTTCGAGAACCTTAAGCTATTATCTCTCAAGTTTAATTATTTGCCATTAAAATACAAGGTATATTCGGATGAAAATGTCTACATTTGTATATACATCTATCCCACCATATATTGTATAATAATGTTTAGATAGTCCATTCCTTTGAGGTGTATATCAATACAGTATAATATATATTAAAAAAATTGTATATACCTACTTATAAATTAAGTTGTCAAATATTGGTAGAAAAGAGTTATTTTGAACTTGCATATGATGTATGATGTAAATTCAATATTTAATCAAGTGATATCATTATACTAATTCTTTTGTAATTTGTTTTTTTTGTATACTCAAATAAAATCCTCATAATCATTTATTTTCTCGCCTATGTATTTAATAAGTATATACATATTTTTTATTACTGCTATTATTTTCTCAATTGAACCTAATTGCAATACTTTCATGATCGACTTTATTCTACAAAGTAATTAGCTTCACGTTTTTCATAATATTGAAGTATACAATTCTTGCATTTTACTGAATAAATACATTGACTCTATTAATGTAATTTACGTAAAGTACATATATAATATCATATATATATATCGTAGTTATATAACTTATGTAATAATAGGAAGTCCACAATATAATGCACTATAGTTATTATATTATAATAGAATTATAATGCTATAGATTGTGATGACCATATTATATTCGATAATTCTTTTAATACAAAATAGTATATCCTTTCTTTAATCTAGATGTTAAAATATTATATATTTAGGTTTGCTAAATAAACTATATTGATTTGGTAGTTATATAACTTATGTAATAATAGGAAGTCCACAATATAATGCACTATAGTTATTATATTATAATAGCATTATAATGCTATAGATTGTGATGACCATATTATATTCGATAATTCTTTTAATACAAAATAGTATATCCTTTCTTTAATCTAGATGTTAAAATATTATATATTTAGGTTTGCTAAATAAACTATATTGATTTGGTATGAAACCAAAAATATTGCTGCAATTGTAGTTGATTCAACGGTATTTTGCCCAACTAGATTTAACAAAGGCGCAGCTCAGGGGGTCCGTATTGCCAATAGACTATGGTTTATTATTAAATAATGCATTTCATTTAATATTCCAGACATATTGCTAGGTAATTATTGAAAAAAAAACTATAAAGCAGAATACTCATATTTGAATTGAACTATATACATATATATATATATATACACTACAAAATATAATAATATATACACTATAAAAATTGTTCTTAAGACACATATTTTTTTAATACGCCCGCGTAGATAGAGAAAATTTTATTATTTTGAGAAAAATAATTTTGAAAAGATATTTTATTAGTCTTAATTACTACTATACATCTATATAAAATACCGTTTTTTCGTAATT
Organism: Osedax fenrisi; assembly: GCA_964019155.1. Classification (NCBI taxonomy): domain Eukaryota; kingdom Metazoa; phylum Annelida; class Polychaeta; order Sabellida; family Siboglinidae; genus Osedax; species Osedax fenrisi. The sequence continues at coordinate 78,062 of CAXHSG010000162.1, forward strand.
TGTAATCAATATAATTCTTTAAATATGTCAGAAATTATAGTTAACATATATCTGAATCATTTTAATTTTATTAAAAAAACGTTAATATATATTTGTGTTCTCGATATAGTGGTTAATAATCCTTTAATACATTTATCTAGTATCATTAATCGCTTCCAGGTTTATCAATCAAATATTTATCAATTCGTTTCATACTATTTCATCTGATATTCTGATATCTGTGAGGTAGTATATGGTGTTCACTATTAGCATGTGCTCCAACCTCATTCATTTACGTATTACCATAATATCTTCATGTACATTTTGAAATTTTTGTAAAATTCACTTTTCTCATATGTCTAAATAATTCATATTTAATTAATTTATTATATTATTTTTATTTGTTTAATTAAAATTAATAGTATATAAGAAAATAGAATGTATAAAAATACTGTTTATAAATATTTTTTTTTTAATAAATAGTAAAAAAATGTTTCTCAAATAATTTATGGGCCCCCCAAAATGTTGGGCCCCGGGCAATTGCCCGGTTTGCCCCCCCCTTGAGCCGGCCCTGGTAGTCCTACTTAACACACAATAGAATATAATTTCCTAAGTTAATATTAGTATTTCCGATAATGTTAAAAATAATACAAGTTCACAACTGATATATATATATATTTAATATTTTAAATTACTTTAGATTAATTATATAATATACAATGTATATTAGACCGGTTCGTACTTTTTTTTTTCTCGTAATTTTATAAACTTCACATCTATGACAATTATGTATGCTATAATTTATAGACCTATATCTTAAATAGTTTTATGCCACGAGACCTTTTTATTTTAACATTGAATACATATAAAATTTAATATGGGTGAAATATAGACTTTCAATATATAACACATACTATTTAACGTTTTGTAAATGGATCTGTGTTTAAAGGTGAACCAGTTTATTGTATATATATCCTATATAATATAGGTACTGTTTATAGTTTATTGTATATTGTTGACATTTAATTATTGAATTTGTTCACACCTATTTCGTTGTTTCATCTGTTTAGGCAAATCTGTTATACCTATAGTTATAATTCAGTATTTACTATTTTACAGAAGTGAATGGAGGTTAATTATGAATTTGTTATGGATGATAATACATTTTGTTATAATTGATTTTAGTTTATTTCCACTCAATTCGTTAATTCCGAAATATAATTATTGATATGGATTAATAGGTAGTATTAATACCTATATGTAGTATAGGTATTATTAGGTATACATACTGTAGTCTACAGGTAATATACAATGTGGAATATATACATGTGGAATATAATACAAATAAATAACTACAATTAATGATAATATTTAAACTTTTTAATTTCGATAAATTATTGACAGAAAAATATTTATTTAAAAACAATTATATTAGTTGCTGTTTACATTTTATTGTTTATAATTTAAAATTGGATTATAACGATCCTAAATTAACATACTTAATTGTTACAATAACAATTGTTGCCGTTATTATATAGTTACGATATTTATTTAACTATAGTTATAATTATTATTCTCTGATACACTCATATTACATACGTAATATTGTTACCTAAAGTATAGAAGTACCATTTCAATGTTAGTATTTTATTAGTAGGATAATCTAGCTGACTTATTATATTTGTTAGATACATAGTATTTATTACATACTATCACTGATAGTATCAGTAAATACATAATTACATATAAACTTTATCTTTATATGATATAAAGATAATACATTTTAAAGTCACACACACACACACACACACACACACACACACACACACACACACACACATATATATATACACACATACACCAGGCCCGTAGCCAGAAATTTATACCAGTGGGGGCAATTGGCCTTAAGGCCCCACAAAATTATAAGACTAAAATGTAATAAATATAAACTATAGTTATACTAGTATTCATATCACTACTAGTAATTTACTAGTAGTTTACCTATACTCTATTACTTATATTGATTCACAATGTGAATTACTCAGGGTATAAATAAACAATAAATAAAAACACACTGCGTGTGTGTGTTTAATATATACTATATAAACATAACTTTATATGCATATAATAAAATTAAAAAAATCAGTAGGATCAGGTTAATAGGTGACGTATACAATAATAACATCAGTACCTATATAAGTCTACAGAATACTAGCTAGTGAATTAAACATTTAGTCATGGAAATGTAAGCTTATATCGAGATTTTCTAATATTATAAAGAAAATAGTTATCAGTGCGTATAATATTAGTAATGTGTGGAGAGTAATATATGTGAGAGGTTATAGTGAAACCGAGGGTAGTTATAGATTGAGAAGGTGGAAAAGATAGTAGAAAAGGATGAGTAATATATGTGAGAGGTTATAGTGAAACCGAGGGTAGTTATAGATTGAGAAGGTGGAAAAGATAGTAGAAAAGGATGAGTGATTGATAGAGGTGAACTGTGTCGTGAAAATATGATAGTATTAATTGTAGTCATATTTAAGGAAATGGATTTATGAGAGAACCAATGAGTGAGATCAGTAATACAATTAAACATAGAAATTGTAATCAGACAAGAATCACTAGAACTATGAAATGGGGATATCTATATATCTGAAGATCATCGGCATAAAGATGATATTATAAGTTAATATTAGGATATTTGTGAAAAATTGATTTTTTAGAAATACTATAAATAAGGGCCAAGATATTTATCAATAATAGCATTGGACATACTGTAATTAATAATTTTAGTAGACACAACTCATTCTGAGGTATTATATATGGAGGATAACTGGGATATTGGACGATAACTTGATAAGTTAGATTGGTCAAGATTAGTTTTTTTTAAATCGGAATAATATACAAATATTTCATTGAATGTGGAACAATAAATGATATAAGAGATATATGAATGATTTAAGCGATAAATCCAATAAAATATGGTGATAATGAACGAAGTAGATTTAGTGGAATATGATCTAGAGGTATTCAAGGATATCATCAAAGAGAGAACAATGTCATGTGCGTGAAGTGAAAAATATGAATAGTGATTCTGAGTGGATGTTAATTTGAGATTAAGTCGTGCCGAGTTGATTTTTGGGAGTATATTGATAATGCTAGACATTTTTTGTTGGAAGAAATTGGCAAACAATGAACAAATAACTAAATCAGGTTGGTCAGGAAGATGCTTGGTCTGGGTTTTACCTACTAAGGTCAAAGATAATTTATAAGCTAGCTTAGAATATATTCCATAACTACCGATCATATCAGTAAAGTATGACGATTTGGTAGAGAGAAGTTTTTTCTTGTAAAGCGATCGAAAACGTTAAAGGAAATAATATCAGATTCAAGTATAGAGAGGCATATTTACGTTATAGTCTACGAAGTAGTTTCCTTAGGTTAACAAGCTCAATATTAAACCAGGGAAACTTAGAATAATTTCGGTTGATAAGAGTAATGGAGGATACATAAATATCAACACAATATCAAGCGAATGAGATAATGCCAAATTAAAATAATCAAAAAGTGTAGACAAATCAGAAGATATACTGCTGTTAAGTTAAGTTAAGTTGATGGAATAAAGAGTTTGGAACACACCATGGTTTATCAATAGAGGAGATTTTACGAAACGATCTAGAAGGTCGATTAATTTGTATAACCGGCAAGTTCAAATCAAATAATATGGCAAAGTGATCAGATATTAAAGAACTTTGAGTGGGATATGAAATTAATTTAGAATCAGCTAAATATAAAAAAAAGTAAATATTAATACTATTAGTTTTAGTAGTAAAGCTAACATGTTGCGTCAGGGAATACTAAAAAGATTATTCAGAGATAAGGAAGCACGATTTTCATTATTAATTTTAATATTAAATTCACCAAGAATAACCGTGTTAACTGATGTGAAATATTCTAAAATAGAAGAGAAGTCAGCTAAGAAATAGCTAGATGAAGGATGACGGTAGATAAGTTTAATTATAATAGTAAATAATGAAGGAAACTGAATATTACAGATCAGAATTTCATATGAATAGAAACATGGGGTAGATGACAAAATAAGCTTAAGTTCCGATGAGAATAACAGAGCTAGGCCGCCACGATGATGTAATGTATACCTATTAGCAAGCAATACGTTAAAACCACCAGGGGTAAGTTGGGAAGCTATAGCTAGAGCATAATCATCAATAGTTAGCCAAGTCTCAGTAATAGTAGATTTATACAAATTAGAATCAATAATTAATTGTGTAATCAAATTATGATTTGAAAGTTGCAACTTTATTTCTTACTGATCTAGTATTGATAGGTTGTAAAGAATACTTTTTAGGAGAGTGTACTGGTAGTCAATAAACAGTTTGATATTTTTTACGCGATACATAGAAGGAATCATATGATTGGGACCATTTATCAAACCATTTTTTTTCCATTTCGGAATTCCAATTGTAGTAACCACTTACTGTGAAAGTACTATAATCTAAAAATGGATATAAATTAAATTTGATTTATTTTGTATATATTTATATATATATACATATATCAGTATAATAGTATCGGTAAATCTTCTTATTTTATTTCCAAAAGATGCTCGACCACTTGTACATTTAGGAAAAATATTTCTGAGATCAGATGAAATTAAATAATTCAAATTTATTTGTTCTATATTTTATAGTGCCATAGTTTGGGTTTGGGGTTGGTTGGATATTTTATTCTGTTATTGTTATTCTGTGATATATTAATTTGTCTGCTCCTATTTTAGTTAGAAAACACAATAGTTTTTTGTTGTTTGCTCATGATAGGGTAACTTTTAATTAATTATAATTAAATTATTAAAATTTACCATAATTGTAGAAAATATTTTATAAAACCATAAATACTGAATTGGATCCTCACTTTAATATCTATAACTAAAATACATATGTATATACATTATAATTAATAAATATAATATAAATAAAATTATAAAATAAAAATATAAATATAATTGAATATCTAATAAATACTACATGAAAATAACTTAATGTGAAACACGTTTTAGGGGCCTACCTAATCTCAGGGGGGGGCCTAGCCGATCTCAGGGGGGGGGGCCTTGCCCCCGCAGGCCCCCCCCCCGCGGCTACGGGCCTGACATACACATACACACGTATCGAATATATGTGTTAACATACATTTTGTATGGATATATATATATATATATATATATATAGACTATATATTATTAAATATAAAAATAATAATGTCTATAAAACAGTTAATATCGAGCATAGCACAGCACACCAACGCGAATATTGACATGGGCATTGAACTAATAACAAACAATGTTAGTATTGCATGCATGTGTTTGAAATGAATGCCTATATCGGAATTAGTTATAAGTGGCCGATTGTAAAGAGGATGTTCGTAATATAAGAATGAACAATACTAATAATAATACATATTTATATATATATAAATATATATATATATATATATATATATATAACAGTTCACGATCCCGAAAGTATCATAAGGTCATGTTCATAAATATACGGTGTTCTCGTACGATTAGTTTCAGCGACAATACGGAATTTAAATAATATCTAGTGATTTTTATATATATATATTGATGTTCTATGCTACGGTAGATCCCGATTAACGGTATTTGTACACGTGAATAAGTGTGTGATAACCTATATTATATGATAAATATCACGTATATATATATATATATATATATATATATATATATATATATATATATATATATATATAAATTATTGCTTGGTTTACATAATTATGAATTTCATTATATATATTACCTACCCAGTAAGTAGGAATCAATGGATAGTGATAGTGTCAACCTAAATGAATCAGTGATAGTGGTTATATTATAGTTTGATCATCGTCATGATTTGTGTTAACTGCAGTTGATCGTAATGTTATTACAATAATATTACAATCATTGATAATCAACTATAGTTTATATACTTCTATTACTAACTAGACTTATAAATCATTCATAATAATATGATTGTAATCAATTAATCACACTAACTGATAACTAACATTGATTTACTAACAGTTGGTAATCATTGAATGTGAACTTAACGGAACAAATTTAAATCAATAGTATTACTATAAGTATAATCAATGATAGTTAACTTATCACAAATTTAAATCAATGTTCATAATCGAATGAATATCAATGATTGTAATAGAATTGAAATATGTGATCGTAATCAATATATAGTAATACACGATAGTCATCTGGGACCGGTTGCTCCGAAAATAAAATATGTGCTATCACTATCCAGAGACAATCTCTGGATAATTCTCAGTAAATAGGGTTGCTCTGGAAAAAAAAAGTTCTATTCCAGCAAAAAAATATAGCCTAGGATAGATAGAGGATCGGTTGCTTTGGGATGTGTTAGCTATATTTATTCGCGTAGGACATTCGTGTAGCTGGACATAGTGTAAATGTCTATGTATAAAACTAGCACAATTTGATGATACTTAGGTGAACAATAAGGATCACAAATAGGTGTCCTTATTAAATTTAAAATACATAGTATAAAATAGTAAAATATGAAATATAGGTCCTATATAGTCCTAATTGTTATATATATATATATATAATATAATAATATAATTATGGAGCTTCGTTAAAGAACGTTAGGAAATCGTGTTTCACACTAACGAATCCCCATAATTGTATTATTATAATATATAATAATTATAATATATATATATAGTTGTATATAATTTATAATATGTATAATATTGATTATTATTGTTTTATGTCATTTTGTTTGTTTTAAACAATAAACGATATCTATCTATCTAATATACGTATATATATATATATATATATATATATATATATATATATATATATATATATATATATATATATATATATATATATATATATATATATATATATATATATATATATATTTATATTATATAAATTATATATAATGTACTGTATAATAATGAACACACTATAAAGTGATTCAAAATAATTTATAGTTCAGTATATTTCATAATATATAATATTTATAATATATATGATAATAACATATTAAATAATAATATCAATATTTAATAGAATTTTATTTGTTTTATGTTTTATTTTATAATTTATATATATATAATAAGTATATTAGTTATATAATTAATATGCTTTTTCCTCGTAAAAAGCTACTAAATAATTTCATTTAAATAGTAATATTATTATTATTATTATTTATATTACAAAAACATATTATAAAATAAAAAAAGATTCCTCTAGAGATAATCGTATACGTATAGGCATACTATAGTCAGATCTGTCCTAGACCTTATTCGTTGCATATATGCAGATATATGTATATGTATACATTAACCTACTACCTAACCGGTTTTATTAATTGTATACAATTACTAATAGTGATAATAGTTTTGATTTAATTATAAATAAATTAGAATAGAATTATATTTCATAATATAACATTTTACCTATTATTTTGTTATCATATATGATATATAAAATATATTTTACAACAATTATTTATTATATCTAGAAACTATACATACATCCTATGTAATTTAATATTATAATTAATAGTATACAACTGAATAAAATAACTTGTATTAATATTTACTTCTTAAATATAGGATAATTATAATAATAATATAAACTATTCAACGAATATTATTTCGATATTAACTAATGTTGATTTTATATATTATTTATAAATTTCATTATGTTATAATTTTTATGTTCTACAAATATTATATGATATTATTATAATATTTAAAACTATATTATACTTAGTATAATACTATTAATTTTTAGAATAATATTCATCTATCAATTTATATTTATATCATTAATTACTAATATCGCCTTACATACGTGTTAATAAGAATACATAAAATAATACAATAAACTAATGATAATTGATAATATAATTTAACTTATATTTGAAACTATATGATAGTATAATTAAGTAATTTAAAATAATATTTAACATATATTTAAAAAAAAAAAGTAGTATACTCTTATAATTAGTATCCTTAATATAACACATTACTTATCATTGCGTTAACTTATTATACAAATATTATCTATTGATTCTAGCTATAGCTATGTATACTTGAAATAAAATGGGATTTCCGAAACTATATAGAACTCTTATGTAGGAGAACTCCTACATATATGTACTTCATTTAATAATCTAAATATAATTAAGTAATTTCTAACTTAGGTACCTAATTATATAATTTGAAAATATTCGAAAATAAAATAAGGTTGTTATTATAAATATTTCTGAGCTTGATCTAAGCTAGGATATGTTTACAAAATCCCAGAGAAATCCAATAATCCCTATAAATAAGGATTGTCTTTGAATTTTCCTGGTTGGGATTGTCTCTGGCCAATCCCAGACATATTACAGAGCAACCGGCACCTGCTTACTTGCTAGATTTTGTTTTCGAACTTTACTTACTTTAGGGGTACCTACTTACTAGATATTAACATAAAAATTAACATATAAAATCAACAATTTGCGCATTATATAATACATATACACATGTTTGCACACAGAGCTGCGGTACTTCGTACAGGAAACCGACAACTTCTCCTGCCGTATCGCGTAAGACATCCAGTCATACTCGCGGTCAGATAGAACATAATCGCACCTCTAAACGCATCTACGTACGCGCTCCAACGCGATTAGAACGCGCGCACGACACCGATTCCGACGATTCGGTGGCCGACCTGGCGGAAAGTTTAGATAGCATGACGCTGATATCTTCAGCCGACGGATCCGTCCGCTCATATTCCGACCCGTCTTCGGACGAGGACGTTTCTGACGGACCTAAATTACCCGTATCCGAGTATTATCATTCGGGCGGTGCGGCGGGAGAGTACGGGACGAATTGGCCTACTACTAGAGGAGCGGGCGATACGTTGGATGACTCCAATGAAGACCCTGATCAACCGAAGCAAGATGGAGATGACCATGATATATCGACCGGAGAATTGGATAATATCAACTCGTATCGCAGCGCCGATCGTCCTAAAACCGCGAAATCTCGGCGAACTCGTAGAGCGCTAGAAAACGCGAGAACACGCGATGACGTCGACGACATTAACGACGACGAACCGGCTGAGATAGATCGTAAGAAGCGAATTAATAAAAAAGGGATAAGCGTAGGCGATATGATAGGCATTCATGATGAAAAGGTTTGCTTTGATATATTTATAATGTAGAAACTGTATTACTATAGTATATATATATATGTATACCTATATGTATGTAAAATATTATATAATATTATAAATTGATATATAAATAGTTTAGGAAATAGGAGATTATATTGATATTATGTTATTTTTAAATTATTTATAAAATAATATAACATTATTATAATGTATACTATATTAGTTATTCATGATATATTCATTTATGTACGACATAGGTCGTGCGTCGCACGATAAGAATTTTGTTTTGTTAATTATAATATTAAATTATTTAATTTATAAAATAATATGAGTAAACTATAATATATCATGTTAAATAATTACATAACATCATACAGATATATATTAAAAACTATAATTATAATATTATTATTATATTAATTTTAGCAGAAGGTATAAGTTTTCTCTTAACACTTCAACACGAGTTATTATTTGTTTGTATTTCTGTAATATACTTTTGATACCTCATCTTTAATTCATAGTTGAGTTTGTATTTCAATTAAATATATCGTTTAGATTAGTATATATATATATATATATATATATTATTATTCTTTAAACTGCCAATATAGCTGCCTAGATGTAATACAGGTAGGTATACCAACACACATGTAAATAAGTTATCTAATACGCCATGCGGATATGTAGGATATGTAACTTCGGTTACAACCCTATCCGTATACACAATAAGTTTTAAAATAATAATTAGAAGTGGTCTTATATAATTGTTTATAAGTAAATGATCTGCTTTCGTTAAAACCATGTAGGCCTATGTATTAATACGAAAGCTGCTTCTAAGAGAAATTATAGCCATGTGGTTAACTTGTGAAAACTTATTATAAGTTCCTGGATGGGATGAAAGGACTCCACCAAAATAATAATAACAATAATGTATCAACTATATGTATATAGTCTATATATTGTCTATTGTTATAAAATATATTATTTTGTTTATTTCCATACGCAATATTACTTTATTTTGTAATTCAACCCTATATAACATATATTTTACAAATATTTATTTTTAATATTTGTTTCTAAAATAATATAAATATTAGATTATTTCTATTATTATGTATAATAACCCACATAAATATATCGACTGTTTAAATATATTATATAGTAATTAGATATATATATATATACTTTTATATTTAATTATAGAGTTTAATTATTAGCAGCACTTAAAGTATATATTATATAGCATATATTTTATATTATATTATAACTATTAAACGATATATCATTATTAAATGAATCGCAATCGCAGATGATACTAATAGAGAAGAATGGAACTTTTTCGCTAATAGACAGCGACAAGCTTACGGCTGAGGAGAGGCAGAATAAACTCGGGGTGAATTTTACCTCCGCTAAAAAATTAAAAAGTAAAAAGATTAAAAAAAGTACTTGGAATATAAACAGTAGCCTATATCAAACCACACACACACACACACACACACACACACACACATATATATATATATATATATATATATATATATATATATATATATATATATATATATATCGTACTATTATGCTTATAAACACATATAATATCGAAATAACCAGATATCAATATGACAAAATCATAGTCCACTAATATCAGTAACTTCACTAACACCACTATCACTACTAACTCCAGTACCACAAATACCAGCTCTGTCCACTCGATGTCCAGTCACCCCCTCCTCTCGGCGGATCACCACTATATCTACACTACGGTGTAACAAGTCTGCCCCCAACCAGACCACTACTACTACTGACCAATACAAGTCACCATATGCTATGGACCGAACCACTAAGAATGAACTGGCGGTTAGCACGTGATACTATAATACTTAGTTGTCCTTAGCAACACCTCCTATAACCGATGTTATAGGATATATTGGTACTAGCGATTGACGATTAACGTATAGGTTTAGTTTGGTTTATGTGTTAGGGGTTAACCCATAATAATTATACTTTATTGATTGATATTTGTAAGTAAATACATAGTAGAAAGTATAAAGTAGTAATATGTGCTAACGATAGCGTTATTAATTTGTAACCTATATAGTAATCGTAATCGTAATATTTTATTTAAACAAAACTTCCACATCCGCATCCCAATCTCCCACCCACACTTTATAGTCAATATTGCGCGAGTTGTACATTTGTCATCGAATTATGATAAATATTGCGTTATTTATACATAGGTGTATTTATAATATAATGTAAAATCAATGTTAAAAAAAATATAATTTATAAAATAATCAAACAAATATATATATATAAATATTAATAATATATTATACAATCCATGTTAAAATATAGAAATAGAATTTATAAAATAATCAAACAAATATATATATACATATTAATAATATAATATAAAATCAATGTTAAATATAGAAATAGAATTTATAAAATAAAATAAATATGAACAATATAATGTAAAATCAATGTTAAAATAAAATAGAATTTTTAAAACAATCAAACTATAAAATATAATATATATATATAACAAACGTTATTGAAATTGTATTAGATTTTGTTATCAATTTTTGTTTGTTATAATAAAACAATTTGAAATACAAATATAGGGTACTTCACATATGTTCTAAATTTCTACACAATAATACTACTATTGCATGTTGCTTATATGTACTTGGTAATTACATGCCCTCAGCATAATTGCATTACAACAATATCAATTCGAAATTAACAAAATAAAACGTGATGGTTTACAATTATAACCTACCAGTTATTACATGCACAAATGCAATTATTAATGAATAATACAATTTCGAGTGTACATAATATACATAATGTATCTAACCATCCTTTTATCACCTCATAGGTATTATAAAATAGCTGCAAAATATAATAATTATAATTATTCATATAATTAAAATATAAAATGTCATTAATTGGGACAATATATTTTACATGTTTTTAAATTGGTCCGCTTCTGAGATTTACATCGATCTATATATTTACCTAGAGCGATGCAATGAAAGATAATCTAATTCATAATTATATAATCTATATATCGCTACACTTATATACGAAGTGTAGGCAATATCAACCCATAGGATGATACCTATAGGTAACCAGGTACCTATATGTATATCTATAGAAATAACAATGTTAAGATTTACAAAATATTTGATATGAAATATAATATTCTAATATTTCCTATTATTATATTTACTCCAAATACTTAATTATTTTTCTAATAAGGTTCCTAATTATCGATTAAAGTCCATCAAGTATTACAATTGCAGTTCATATTATATCAACAGTATTCAGTAGTATAATTATATAGTAGGTATATACTGCCTATACTGCCACACGAGTTGTTTTATACGAAACATATGTAGTATTATATTGTAATACTGAAATAGCATAGATCTCGAGTAATTAATATTACTCGAGTAACGTTTTAATTGTAAGAGATAATAAGTGGATAATTTGTATTTAAATTTGTTTTATTATGTATAATATATTTATTATGCATAATAGACATGGAAACAACATATCTACTAATAGATGATAATTAATATTAAAATGTTGATTATAATTAAAAAGCCTATATCCCTTTTATTATATATATATATTATAATCAGTACAAAATACACGATAATATAGTTAGTATAGATGAGTATATCTATTGTACTTAATTAATGAGGCTATAATTTATTTATTGTATGGTTTTATAATATGATGTAATACATAAATAAAGATTTTCACGATGCTAATCTAAAATATTACTAAGAATGTTAGAAGATTTAAAATAATTTAATTTAATTTAATTTGCTTTTTTTAACATAAGAAAACTTAAATGGATTATTATTTACAACGAGATTACTGTAAATACTAGCCATAATGTAACATAAAAATGTACCTGAATATGATTAATATATGGGGTAATATATTCATTTGTTATAAGTTATGAATATTAAATATATAAATATATTTTATTAAGAATTTAAAATTAATTTAAATATGAGAATGTATTCTTATATATATAAAAGTTCGGACAATATATGAATATATTTTACAAAAATTACGCAGAAAAAAAATCGAAAAAAAAAGCAGAAACTTCGACAGGAAAGTGACCGGAACAAGGAGATCGATGAGAAAAACAAAGCTAGAGCCTATACGGCCTTCAATAAGTGGTTGTCCAATAAGAAATATACGTCATCGAACAACGACAAGAATAGGAATAAAGAAGCTGATATGGTTAGATATGAGGACATTTATTTAGCACGCCAATATAAATTATATTGATTATATTAACATTATTATCGTTCTCGAGTAATATATATATATATATATATATATATATATATATATATATATATAATTGTCTTTTAGTAATAGTGTAACAGATAAAAAACTTGATAAGTAGATAGCTTCTTCATTTACCATGGTCATATCTAAATTCTGATATTTAAAAATGTATAGGTATATATATATTATAGGATTTACTATTATTAATAAATTAATTTTAAACTGAATTAAAAGTTAACAAATTAAATATATAATACTTTTACTACATTATCTCATTTGTTATTATATTTATTAAATAGATAATATTATTTTATGATAATTAGTTAGATATGAAATTGGAAAAAGAAATAAGAGATAAAGAATGCTTCCAAAGTTGGCTGAAAGAGAAACTTCGAGAAGAGAAGCGAGAGAATAGGTTGGAAAGAGAGAAGCTTCGATCCGAACAGAGGGAAGAGCTCTTCACCCAGCAACAACACCACATACAGAATGCCTATAAAATGTTAAAAATATTAACATGATGCTTAGATATTAAAGTGAATCATTTATATTTTATTATATTTTAATATTTTGTAGTTTAATCAATAATATGATGATACATGATAATTCTACCAAATATATTGCGATAAATTACAGTATACTAACATCATATATATCATACTATATTATATTGTAGAGTTAATTATGCTTTATATATACTTATACATACTGTTGTAAGTGTACATTATTAATTTTTACTTTTATATTTATTTTAAGATAGGTCTATACTTTGTTTTAAGAGGTATATTAATATACCTATAATTATAACCAATAATATATATATATATATTGTAAATTTTAACTTTGGTTAGATCTTAAAATAGTATTTAATCTTATTATTTAAGTTAACAAAATAAGTCACATAACAATATATGTATCACAAACCACCAACATATATTTATTATTTTTTATTGTAAATTATAACTGTTTAATATTGATTAATAAGATATTCATATACTTATTAACTGTATTCACCTTTATGAAATAGTTGGATAAGGAAGAAGAATCAAGAAGCTCGAGATGAGAAGATGATGGAGAAAATACAAAAAAGAAATATGCAGAGATTATACCGCTCAAAATGTGCACACGCAGTAAATAGTCCATACTTGGCAGCATATGATTTCGAATTTTGAAAATAAGATATATATATAATTAATGCTGTAATCGTAATCGAATAATTTAATTTAAAGTATTGTAAAAACTAATATATAAATAATTGTAATAAATATTAATGATAACGAAGCGTTATTTATTAAATATTTAATTTAAATATAGAAAAGTTTGATAAAAGTAGTTTCTATAAAAGTTTAAGTAGATAGGGAGTATTATATCTTTGCTTGGCAAAATCTTTGGTATCATCGAATAATAATACAATTAAACACAATATTGCATAATAGCATTTATAATATTATATTATAACATAGTTTGACGTTATTAAGGTGGAAAATTTGAGTCGTTCCAGTAGAAATGGTTTTTATTTATTACACATCCAATATTTATTACTATTATATATATATATATATTAAATTAATAAATTAAATTAATATATATATATATATATATATATTAATTTAATTATGTATACAAATATGTATTCTGATATTAAAATTCATTGAATATAGATTTAATTATACATACTTTTTTTAGAATACCATTTTTATATAAATAACTGATTTATAAAGAATGTGACATGTATTAATTTGATACATTTAAAATGAATAGAAATAATTAAATTATATATATTTATATTTTATAACAAATATATTTAACATTTATTCAACAGTTTCTTAAAATATACAATATATATATTTGTATATATTTATTAATTTATATTTATATATTTATATATTTATATATTTGAAATTAATAATTTGTATTAAATTATTATTCTATGATAAAAATGTCCTATAGTTATAATCAAGTCTTATCAAATCGATTCAGAAAACATCAACCTGGGCTAATCTATGAGATTCTCATAAAAATGGCTTGAATTTAAAATTTTAATATTTTAAATTCATTAAATATGCATATATATTATATACAATGTATATTATACATATATTAGGATATTAAAATACCTTTAGTTATAATTTAATTATATGTATTTTTTATAAATAATTAATTGATAAATAATGTAATTACTTTGATGAATTTAACATGAATAGAAATAATTAAATTATATATTTACTAGCATAAATCATATATTATAATATACATGTAGTTTAATAACAATTTAATTATAATATATAAATGCATTTATTTAATTTTATAAATTTTAAATTTTTTACATTAATAGAAATAATCAAATTAAGTAAGTAAAAACCATGTTAACAATAAGAACATGAATTAGCACCCCTCTATAAGAAACCTCTTTATAAGAAAAACCTCTTTATAAGAACATTTTTCGCACATTTGGTTGGAATTCAACCTTTTCCACATTAAAAAACCTCTTTATAAGAAAATCTTATAAGAAAAATATAAGAAAAACCTCTTTATAAGAAACTTATTGTATACAAAATAATTATATATAAATAGAAGTATTGTATATTGATAACAATTATAGAAATTAATTATTATATAAGATTTTTTTTTTCTTATAAATATTATATTACATAAATAGCTCGAAATGAATTAAAATTAATTAATAATTGTTATTGTATATCCATCAATTTATTAAAATTAATTAATAAATGTTATTTTTATCCTTGAATTTATTCAAATTAATTAATAAATGATATTGTATATACATACATTTATTAAAATTAATTAATAAATGTTATTATATCCTTAAAATATATTGATGATACAATTGATTATATTATACAATTAATTGTTAAATAATAGATTATTATAATATTCATTATATTATATTCATCAATGATGATTCATAATTTAAAATTTCTAATGTAAATCTAATAAAATTTCATTATGTATTAACATGTCTAAGCCAAAACAATATAGTATACATTTAAAACAGTATACAAAATAAATATACTATATACATATATAACCTATAGATTATATAATGCATTTTCAATTATAAATTAATTCTTAAAATCATTGGAAAAGTAAAAACCTTAAGAAAATCTCTCTATAAGAAAAAAAGTACTGAAAAAAAATAGTTTCTTATAGAGAGGTTTTACTGTATATTCATATTATTAAAATTAAATTCATATTAATATATACATTTATTGATATTTTAATATAACTATTATGTTATAACTAATTAATTCTCCATTAGGTAAAAGAAAGGATTATACAGTTGTTATCAAAGATCTCAGTATAAGCTAAATGTGGAAGATAAATAAATACTATGTCTAAAAAATGTATATATAATTAAAAATAAAATAAAATGGTATATAATTGAATATTACCAAAGATTTTCCGAAGGTGCTTCGCAAAATCTTTGATATTAATATGAAATCATATCTTACTATCTGTTTAATTTAAACTATGATAAATATAGTTACTATATATAGTACCATGCATTATGCATGCTTACACATTAAATTCACACATTAAATTAAATTTGTGAATTTAAATAAATTTATAAAAAAAATTACATTTATTTTATTAATTATATATATGAACATATGATAATCAATATAATTATAATATCTGAAATTATATCTGAATAAATCACTCATATTTTATTATATCATTTATATGAACATGGGATATTCATTATAATTATATTTTAATAAATCACTCATGTATATTTTATTATATTATATATATGAACACAGGATAATCATTATAATTATATTTTAATAAATAATTCATATATATTTCATATATAATTCATGTATATTTTAGTATTTATGAAATATTTATAAATTAATTCATTTTATATATGTGGCTTTACATACAAATAATTGTTTTTTTTTAATTCACTGTTAATATTGAAAGAATATATTAATTTATAATTAACTAGTTTACATAAAAAATGAATTATTCTTAATTATATAAATTGTATGTAGACTATAGTTTACATATAGTCTATTTATAGACTATTTATAGACTATTTATATTCTAGAATATATTGTAATACTATTTAATAAATTATATATGAAATTACTATTTAATACATAAAATTATATTTTAATAAATCACTTGTTAATGTATTATTATTTATGAAATATTTCAAAATCAATTAATGATATACTATTCCAATATATTAATGTATTATTAAATAAATACTAGAAAAATAGTTAATATATTAATTTATAATTTAAGAACAATTTATAAAGCTATTTTTGTAATCTTATTGTTAAAATTAAAAAATTATATATTAATTTAATGTATTATGAAATAACTGAATATATATATATATTTAATAGTTAATATATTAATGTATGATAACTATAAAAATAGAATTACTATTAATAAATAATATATGTTATATATATATACATAAATAATTACAAATCATTAATCCTGTGATTAATCATCTGGTAAACAGTGTAAAATATAACATAATTATACTTTTCCATTATAAATATATTTATATGATGTGGGATAATCTATGTATAATCTATGTATTTTACAGTTTCACTAAATTCAACATATATGACTAGATTATGAGTAATTTATTATAATTTTGTTAGATATAATCATAATATTTTTTTAAATAATAATTATATTTATTATGTATTTTATGTTGTATAATATACAAACCTACCAGTTGCATTTAGATTGATTTGTATAGTTATAATTATAGTTACATGTATTTTAAAATAAAATAATAATAATTAAATATATATAATTAATAATATCTATAGAATATTTTATTATTTATAATTTCACAAATTAATTATATTTTATGAAAATAAATAATTATCATGTATATTCATGCTGTCCTATATATTACTGAATAATCATATATATATATATATATATATTATGATAAACAGATTTAATATTTAGATAATTCCGATTACTAAATAATTAATTATATATATATACAGTCAATTCATGCTTAATCAGACCAACAAGGAACAACAAAGTTTATGAGATATCTAATTATTCTATTTACATAGAATTAAACTAGAATCTATAAATAATTCCGAGTTAGCGGTAATTCATGTGTTTAATGTTTTAACATTAGGTTATTTAAAATAGGGACATTAATATGTTCATGATATCATATATTTTATATATAAAACCTATTAGATAATATGTATTATATATTTGTTACAAATGTATCTCAAAGACATCATTATTAAACACATTTACATATATAAATATACCTAATGTAATTATAAGTATACCATATATATAAAACATACAAATAAGTATATATAGATGTTGTAAGGTATATTATTAGTATTATACAAGTGTGTGCACTGTAGCGTATCATAT
The DNA here is from genome assembly GCA_964019155.1 of Osedax fenrisi. NCBI lineage: Eukaryota > Metazoa > Annelida > Polychaeta > Sabellida > Siboglinidae > Osedax > Osedax fenrisi. Next base: position 96,981 of record CAXHSG010000162.1, read on the forward strand.
GCATTCCTATTTCCATTGTTGATATGCATGAATGATTTGATAAAAGTCATATCCTAAATTCAACAAGTCACTTCTAGAAATACAGTCAGTACTTAAACATCTATATTAGATATATAAAACAAGCGTAGCGCATATAACATTGGTGACAGTGGTATCCAGTGCTGACTAGGACCAGTGGCTAGAGGAAGAAGTTGAAATACAACATAGGATAACAGGTTTGTGTATTGATATTGTTACTTTGCATACACTTGTATAATAAAATATTATTTTAGATAATAAAATATTATTTTTAAAATAATATTTTTAGTTTATTTACGTAATTAAACATAGTTATAAGAGGGATATAGAAGATATGGGAGAAGATAGTAAGCCAGTAGGTAGACCTGCTAAGAAAGATTTAGCATATGTTAAACTAGATTATTTTAATGAGGGTACAGATGCTAGTGAGTGGATTGCAAGAGCTGAGGAATGTGTAGATTTATTGGGGCATAAGGGTGAGGATGCGGCAGGGTATATTTTATATCATATAAGAGGTGGTGCAAAATTAGAATTATCAATGTTAGGCAATAAACTATTAAATAAAGAGCATATATTTAATAGTTTAAGGGAGAGATGTAGTAGTAGGAGGTCACGGGGTGAGAGGTTACATGATCTAGTTGATAGGAAACAACGAGAAGGGGAGAATATTACTATGTTTATAGATGCTATATTAAAATTAGGGTTAAGTTTGAAAGAGGATGTAGATGGGTGGGAGGGGCTAATGACAGATTCATTCAAAACAAATGTATTTGACTGCGAATTACGGCGATATTTATTAATATCAGGGAAAAAAAAAAGTTTTTCTGAAATACGCTCAATGGCGAGGGAGTTTGAATCTATGAGTAATGTGAAGGAGGGTGGTATATGCTATAAGATAGAAACTAATAAAGTAATAGGTGAAGTAACTAATAGAGGGAATGATGGTAGTAGGTTGGAGGAACGTATACAAATATTAGAGAGGAGGAATACTGAGTTGGAAGGTAGATTAAGAGGTAACTGGACAGACAGAGTTAGATGTTTTACATGTGGAGGGGAAGGGCATACTAGTAAATGGTGTAGGAATAGGAATTTAAACCGCCAACCTTTCCAGTAGATCAGGCAACTAGGAAAGGGGCGAATGCCTGGAAAATAAAGGGGGGTACAAGGGAAATAGGTAATAATAATAGGTTAATAGGAAGATGTCCTAGGGAAAAGGTAGTAATAAATCGGATGGTAGTTGAATGTTTAATAGATACAGGTAGTCAGGTTTCAGTGATATCAGAGGGGATGGTAAGGTCATTAGACTTGAAAGTAATACCTGTAAACCCAAAAGTTGATTTAAAAACAGCAAATGGCACTAAATTAGAATATAGGGGACAAGTAATAACGGATATTATATTATGGGGTAAGAAGAGTGAGAAGGTAGGTTTCATAGTAACTAATATTAAGGGATTGTTTATAATAGGTATGAATATTTTACAGACTTATGGGGTTATATCGATTACTGGAGTGAGTAGGGGAATTCATATAAGAAGTAGGGTATCAAATGGAATAAGTAGTGTTAGTATTAATAATGAGGAGATAGTAAAAGTTTATATAGGGTGTAAAAATAGAATTTTTAAGGAGAGCATAGAAAAATTAACTTATAAATATAGAAAAATATTTTTTTTTATTAATGATATATTAGCTTCTGCTAAAGTAGGATTACACAGTATTAGAACAATAGACAAAATACCGGTCGCTCAACCTTATAGACGAATAATACCTTCCCAGGTAGAGGCAGTGAAGAATCAGATTGTTAAGTGGGAGATGGGAGGGGTAATAGTTAAGTCCAATAGTGAATATGCAAGTCCACTAGTGGTAGTAAAAAAGGGTACAGGAGAAATTAGATTATGTGTAGACTATAGGCAGCTGAATAATAAGACTATTAAGGATGCATATCCAATTCCTAGGATAGATGATTCATTAGAGGCACTAGGGGGAGCTAAAGTATTTTCGTCTTTCGATTTAAAGTCAGCATATCACCAGATAAAAATAGTAAAAGAGGATTAATTTAAAACAGCATTCAGTTCCCCGTGGGGACTCTACGAGTTTACTAGAATGCCATTTGGGTTAACCAATGCTCCAGCTACATTTCAGAGAGTAATATCAAACTTATTTAGATCAGAGATGTATAAATTTGTAGTATGTTATTTAGATGATATATTAGTTTATTCTAAGACATGGAAGGAACATTTAGGACATATTGAAGTTGTAATGATGAGGTTGGAAGAAGCTGGATTTCAGTTAAATACAGGGAAATGTAGATTATTTATAAATGAAATACATTTTCTAGGCTTTAAGATATCAGATAAAGGGATAGGAACGATACCGGATAAGATTAAGACGATAATAGAGTGGAAAAGGCCAAAGAACTTGAAGGAGTTAAGGTCATTCTTGGGGGTAGGATCATATTATCGTAGGTTTATAGAAGGATATACTAAGATTGTACATCCATTATTAAAATTAACGAAATCTGAGGCAGGGGTAGGTAGTATAAGTAAGAGAATGAGTAGACGGGTAAATATTAAGTGGGATGATGACTGTGAAAGAGCGATGCAGAAGATAAAAGATAAGTTAAGTAGTGCACCAATATTAGCATTACCTAGATTCGAGGAAGCATTCATATTAGAGACAGATGCATCACATATTGGTTTAGGTGCTGTTCTTAGCCAGGTGATAGATGGGGAGAGGAAGGTAATTGCATATGCTAGTAGATCATTAAAGGCAGGAGAAGAAAATCAAGCTAATTACTCGGCTAAAAACTAGAGTTTCTTGCCGTAGTATGGGCGGTAACTGATAAATTTAAACATTACTTAATGGGGGCTAAACAGTGTACTATATTTACAGATAATAGCGCTGTAGAGTGTATAGAAAATAAGAAACAGTTAACAGCTTTAGAGCAGAGGTGGGTATCAAGACTAGCGCCATTTCCAATACGTTTTAAATATAGAACAGGTAGTACAAATATAGGAGCAGATGCGTTATCTAGGAGATGTGAGGAGAATAATGAGGTAGAAGGGGATGATTTCAAAAGATTATATGAGGATGATCTAGAGATCAATGATATTAGTATAATAGCAGGCATAGAGGAAGGGAAGATAAGGGAGATGCAAATGGAGGAGCATAGGTTAAAAGAGATAATAAAACATTTAGAAAGTGGGTCAATAAATAATGATAACTACATAATAGAAGAAGGAGGTCTATATAATAATAGGAAAAATGGTGATAAGGTATTGGTAGTTCCACGTGAGTTAATTAGGGAGATCTTACAAGGGGTACACGATGCCAATGGTCACCAGGGTATAGATAGAACGGTAGCGAGAATCAGTCTAAAGTATACCTGGGTAGGTAGATATAGAGATATTAAGGAGTATATAGATAAGTGCGAAATATGTCAAGTATCTAAGGGAGGGGGTAGAAATCCTAAAATAGATATGGGATATTTAGGTGCAACTAGACCATTGGAGTTAGTGTTTCTAGACTTCGTTAATATTGATAAATCCTCAGATGGAAGAGAGAGTATATTAGTAATGACCGATTCATATACTAAGTTTACTAGAGCTATTCCTACTAGAAATCAGTTAGCAATTACGGTAGCTAAGATATTAATGAATGAGTGGATCTATTGTTATGGGACTCCGGAGAGAATACATACCGACCAAGGACGTAATTTTCAAGCGGAAGTAGTTAGGGAAATATGTAAGTTATTTAATATTAACCAAAGTAGGACTAGTCCTTATCATCCAGAAGGTAATGGACAATGCGAACGCATGAATAGATCTATTATTAATTTATTAAGAGTTTTGTGTACGGAAGAAAAGTCCAAATGGCCGATTCATTTACCCAAAATGATTCATGCGTATAATATTATGCCTCATGCGACAACAGGGTTTTCTCCATTTTTTTTAATGTTTGGACGTGAAGAAAAATTACCAGTTGATTTAAGATTAGAGAGGTATGGGAGAGGCACGGACAGTGATTGGTTATGGGAGACGAAGCAGAAAATGGGAGAAATCGGCAGTAAAGTAAAACATAGAATAGAATTAACTAGAAAAAAAATAAATGACAAAAAGAAAGAAGACGAATTAGAGGCTGGGACTATAGTTAGAATAAAAAAACGTAAATTAGGTAGACGGAAATTAGAAAATATTTGGGGTGAGGAAAAATGGGAAGTTGAAGGTAGAGTTAAAGGTACTTCTGCCTATAAAATTAAATTTGGCCAGACATGTAGGGTGGAAAATAGGATCAATTTAAGAGTAACCAAGGATTAAGGTTTAGTTTTAGTTATAGTTTAGGGTTGTGTAGGTTATACTTTTAGGTAATGGCATATATATTATGGGTAGTAATTTTGTTAAAAAAAAAAAAAAAAAATATATATATAATGTTTTTTATAAACAAATAGTGTGGTCACTATTTTTCTTAGGTAGTGGGTGGATGTTGTAAGGTATATTATTAGTATTATACAAGTGTGTGCACTGTAGCGTATCATATGCATTCCTATTTCCATTGTTGATATGCATGAATGATTTGATAAAAGTCATATCCTAAATTCAACAAGTCACTTCTAGAAATACAGTCAGTACTTAAACATCTATATTAGATATATAAAACAAGCGTAGCGCATATAACATAAATAAGATATATATATTATAATTTTATATTATATATATATATATATTTTTATATTATATTATATTTACATATATATATATATATATATATATATATATATATATATATAAGATATACATTATAATTTTATCTAATATTTGCACAATCTATATAGTATAATTCATACAATTTATTAATTGATTAGTATGCAATGTATATCATCTTACACCATTCAATGGAACGACCGCAATTTGTATATTATTTAGAGAATTTAATTATGCAAATTTTTGATCGTTGATTCATCGCCCAAAACCCCCTCATGATATCGACCAAAATACCCTCATAGCATATAGTATTGTTATGTTATCTTTATTCAATTATATTATTAATATTTTTAATTAATTTTTATTTCATTTTATGTAGAATATTGAGTAGTTTAATATTATAAAAAATTATCATAAAAATGTTATTAATTGTGTTGTAATTTACCATTAACTCTCCGCTATTTATTACAATAATATAGCAGAAAATGCACTTTTTACATAATCGATAATATTATTCAATATATTTAATTTTTCTTAAATTTTTCTTAAAATATTAGGTAACATTAACATTATACACAGTTCGTTAATGTAAAATATTTTCATATCTATTACCGTTGTGGTTATATTGCCATCATTATATTACAATAGTATTACACTAGTATTACAATAGTATTCTACTAGTGTTACACTAGTATTACAATATCATTACAATAGTATTACAGTAGTAATATAGTAGTATTAATATAATATTAAAATAGTATTACAGTAGTATTAAAATAGTATTCTAATAGTATTACACTATTATTATAATAGTGATACAATAGTATTACAATAGTATTACAATAGTATTACAATAGTATTACAATAGTATTACAATAGTATTCTAATAGTATTACACTAGTATTACAATAGTATTACAATAGTATTCTAATATTATTACAATAGTATTACAGTAGTATTATAATAGTGTTACAATAGTGATACAATAGTATTATAATAGTATTACAATAGTATTACAGTAGTATTAAAATAGTATTACAGTAGTATTACAATAGTATTCTAATAGTATTACACTAGTATTACAATAGTATTACAATAGTATTCTAATAGTATTATACTATTATTATAATAGTATTCTAATATTATTACAATAGTATTACAATAGTATTACAATAGTATTACAATAGTATTAAAATAGTATTACAGTAGTATAACAATAGTATTCTATATAATATTGGTATACTATCTAATAGTATATATTCTATATAATTTAAATTTATTTTTTAATTAATTTTAATAAATACTATACACTATTTAATATTCACATTTACATTTTATTAATTTTTTCACTATTTAAATTTTACTATTCTGTAGGATTTAAAGACATTTTATTTTATTTTTTTAGTCTTTTTAATTTGTTCACTATTTAAATATTACTATTCTATGGGATTTAAAGTCATTTAAAAAAAAAAAATGTAATAAATAATATTTATTATACTATTCTATAGGATTTCATGTCATTTTTAATTATTTTTTTTAATAGATACTATTTACTATCTAATATTCACATTTACATTTTATTAATTTGTTCACTATTTAAATATTACTATTATATGGGATTTAAAGTCATTTAAAAAAAAAAATGTAATAAATAATATTTATTATACTATTCTATAGGATTTCATGTCATTTTTAATTATTTTTTTTAATAGATACTATTTACTATCTAATATTCACATTTACATTTTATTAATTTGTTCACTATTTAAATATTACTATTCTATGGCATTTAAAGTCATTTAAAAAAAAAATGTAATAAATAATATTTATTATACTATTCTAAAGGATTTCATGTCATTTTTAATTATTTTTTTTAATAGATGCTATTTACTATCTAATATTCACATTTACATTTTATTAATTTGTTCACTATTTAAATATTACTATTCTATGGCATTTAAAGTCATTTAAAAAAAAAATTTAATAAATAATATTTATTATACTATTCTATAGGATTTCATGTAATTTTTAATTATTTTTTTTAATAGATACTATACACTATTTAATATTCACATTTACATTTTATTAATTTTTTCACTATTTAAATTTTACTATTCTGTAGGATTTAAAGACATTTTATTTTATTTTTTTAGTCTTTTTAATTTGTTCACTATTTAAATATTACTATTCTATGGGATTTAAAGTCATTTAAAAAAAAAAAATGTAATAAATAATATTTATTATACTATTCTATAGGATTTCATGTAATTTTTAATTATTTTTGTTAATAGATACTATTTACTATCTAATATTCACATTTACATTTTATTAATTTTTTCACTATTTAAATGTTACTATTCAATGGGATTTAAAGTCATTTAAAAAAAAAATTGTAATAAATAATATTTATTATACTAGGATTTAAAGTAATTTTTATTAATTTTTACACTATTTAAATGTTTATTTAAATTTAAATATATATTACATATATATATATATAAATTATATATATATTATATATATATATATATTATATATATATATATATATATATATTAGTGATACATGTACATATACATTCACATATACATATGCATACATCTACTGTGATATGTATACATATATTTGTATAAGTATGTAAGGAGGTAGTGTTATTGATTTTAATACTAAGCAGTGATGACAGTTCTTTCCAGAGGCTGGATATAAACTGTCTTCCTCTGTCTGACGTGATTTCCAATTGGATACCAAATCGCGATATCCATGTCATCAGAGCTCTCGTGTAGTCTTCGGCTGTTTGGTCCTTCATGGGTATGGCTTCAGGCCATCGTGTGTATCTATCTATGATCGTGAATAAGTATTTGTTCTCTTCACGTCGGGGTCACCAATGTAGGATTCTAGTTAGATTCTACTTAATAGATTACGTATAGTAACAATGAACAACATGATTTATTAACTTGTGGCGAGATAGTAATAACGTGGTTATATATACAGGTATACGCACGCACGTTAAGGTGGTTTTAAGTTTTAAATATTCGTTGACACGGTCATAATATAATGTATTATATAGTTATAGACAATATGTGTAAAGCATTTTTTTTTAAAAAGTTGCGTTATACAGGCACATTCGACTTTTATATTTTTTTTGAAGAACAAATATTTGTTTACCTAAAGTATCAGTGCGCATGTATGTTTTGTTTGTTTACATTTTAAAATTCAAAATTATTCTTATTTCCTTTACTCTCATATTATATAATAATGAAATTAAGAAACAATTCTGCGTTTATTAAACGATTTGGAAACTGTAAAATGAATTCTAATCATTTGCCAACATACATAGATATTGCTCGGCATTATCTATGTATCATAGATTTAAATAAGAATGTTGCATTCAAAGAAATTCTAAAAACCGTAAAACAAATATGGAACAGATCATCTATTCCAGTAATAAGCGACAAGGGTATTAAGATCAAGTTCGATAGATACATGGTACACATTAATACACTCAGAAAGAAATCGTCTAGAATAATCTTTGAAGATCTCATAAACACTCACTTCATAAAATACGATGTTTTATTCGACATCGCATCGTGCAATTGCAAAGTCATCGAGAACTGCCGATGCACAAATGCAAACCGAGTACCTGTTGCTGAGAGGACATTTTTAGTAGATCAGAGATCTTCTAGAAAAATGATAATAGATGTATCAACTGAAGCTACTACTTTCCAGAGTAGATCCATTCAACCCAGTACCAGTTCGGCTATTCAGTTAGTTAATGTTATATATTTAATCTTATTATATTTGGTAATATAGGATATTTTTATTATATTATGTAAATAAAAATATTTATATATAAATAAATATATAACAAGATCTATATATATATATATATATATATATATATATATATATATATATATATATATATATTATAACTACTATATTAAATTAAAAGTAATAATAATTATAAAACAATTAATTATTAAATATGTTTATAATTGTAATTATAATATGTTACATATAACAAAATAGCTTGTAATAGAACTTAATTTATATTTAGAAAAAAACCAAAAATATTTATAATATATTATAATATATTTTATAAAATTTTATAAAATCACTGTTAAAATAAATATATTTATTTATATATATTATTAATTAATATACATATTTATTTACATATATATATATATATATATATATATATATATATATATATATATATATATATATTATTGTTATTTACAATATTCATTTATTATATTAATAACTATAAAGTATAAACTCTTGAAACTCTATGTAAGGTTGATTCTTTATAGATTATGTAAAGAAAATATGAATCTCATATTAAAACGCACAAATACAACAATAAAAAGTTCAATATTTTAGTTGCGTTTTCAATATATTTTCTACGTTTTCAAATATTGACTAAATTTAGTCATACGCAATTTTCTTCTAATATAAATTTCTATCACTAGCATTGACGAACCATTATCCGATGAAGATTCATCGAATTCTGATACTATGTCTACTGATACAATGGACGAATTATATGATACTGGTTCAGACTATCATCCAGAAGCATTTCCCTCGCAAAGGTAGTGGTCACTTACTTTCTTGAATTAAAAACTTATTATGTAAAATATTTAAATTAAAATTCTTATAATTTTTATAGATACAATCATGGTGATCGACCCTTGACGGCAAAGATGATGCTGCGGTATGATATTCCAGAACGTGCAGCAGCAGCGTTATTAAATGCTTTTATGTACGAAGAGGGCATACTTTCGGATAAGGACATGAGTCGCGTTATAGACCGTAATGTTATACGGAAATGGAAAAGATCAGTATTCGAAGAACCTATTCCCACAAAATTAAATTCTCTGTATTTTGATGGGAAGATTAACAAAACGCGGCAATACGATGGCTCTTTCAGAAATGAAGAGCACATAGTAATTGTATCTGAACCTGGAAATGAGTTCCTAACTCACGTAACTCCGGAAAACAGTGGCTCCTCTGAAAACGTTGCAGCAGCAATGTTGTCTAAGTTAGATCAGGCAGAAGACATTCTACATATCAAGGTAAAATTGTAACAAATAAAATAATAAAACTAATAAACTAAATACACACTAATATTATTGCTAGGTCATCGGTGCTGATGGATGTAAGGTAAATACTGGCGTCAACAATGGTGTTATCAGGAGAATAGAAAAAAGAATTAACAAAAAAGTTCATTGGATAGTTAGTATGCTATGTTAATATGATTAGTCAAATATAATATAATTACTTTATATAATTATAGGATTCATCTATATGGATGAATAAGTATATAATGATTTGATATAATTATTTATAAGTTATAATGATTAGCTTAGCTATGTGATAACATATGATTACTAATGATGTAAGTGTACACTTTTTTACAAAGTAACAGTATTTTCGTACTATATATTTGAAAAGTACGGTTCGCTCGTAATAGATATTTGAAAAGTACGATTCGTTCGTAATAGATATTTGAAAAGTACGGTTCGCTCGTAATAGATATTTGAAAAGTACGGTTAGCTCGTAATAGATATTTAAAAAGTACGGTTAGCTCGTAATAGATATTTGAAAAGTACGATTCGTTCGTAATAGATATTTGAAAAGTACGGTTAGCTCGTAATAGATATTTAAAAAGTACGGTTCGCTCGTAATAGATATTTGAAAAGTACGATTCGTTCGTAATAGATATTTGAAAAGTACGATTCGTTCGTAATAGATATTTGAAAAGTACGATTCGTTCGTAATAGATATTTGAAAAGTACGATTCGTTCGTAATAGATATTTGAAAAGTACGGTTAGCTCGTAATAGATATTTAAAAAGTACGGTTCGCTCGTAATAGATATTTGAAAAGTACGATTCGTTCGTAATAGATATTTGAAAAGTACGATTCGTTCGTAATAGATATTTGAAAAGTACGATTCGTTCGTAATAGATATTTGAAAAGTACGGTTCGCTCGTAATAGATATTTGAAAAGTACGATTAGCTCGTAATAGATATTTGAAAAGTACGATTCGTTCGTAATAGATATTTGAAAAGTACGGTTCGCTCGTAATAGATATTTAAAAAGTACGGTTAGCTCGTAATAGATATTTAAAAAGTACGGTTCGCTCGTAATAGATATTTGAAAAGTACGATTAGCTCGTAATAGATATTTGAAAAGTACGATTCGTTCGTAATAGATATTTGAAAAGTATGATTCGTTCGTAATAGATATTTAAAAAGTACGGTTCGCTCGTAATAGATATTTGAAAAGTACGATTAGCTCGTAATAGATATTTGAAAAGTACGATTCGTTCGTAATAGATATTTGAAAAGTACGATTCGTTCGTAATAGATATTTGAAAAGTACGGTTCGCTCGTAATAGATATTTGAAAAGTACGATTAGCTCGTAATAGATATTTGAAAAGTACGATTCGTTCGTAATAGATATTTGAAAAGTACGGTTCGCTCGTAATAGATATTTAAAAAGTACGGTTAGCTCGTAATAGATATTTAAAAAGTACGGTTCGCTCGTAATAGATATTTGAAAAGTACGATTAGCTCGTAATAGATATTTGAAAAGTACGATTCGTTCGTAATAGATATTTGAAAAGTATGATTCGTTCGTAATAGATATTTAAAAAGTACGGTTCGCTCGTAATAGATATTTGAAAAGTACGATTAGCTCGTAATAGATATTTGAAAAGTACGATTCGTTCGTAATAGATATTTGAAAAGTACGGTTCGCTCGTAATAGATATTTGAAAAGTACGATTCGTTCGTAATAGATATTTGAAAAGTACGGTTTGTTCGTACTAGATATTTGAAAAGTACTGTTTGTCCATATCAGATTGTATCAGTAAATTATCATACAATTTACATCACTAATAATTACTAAATAATAATATTATTGTACAATAATAATACTAAAATAAATGTTGTAGATTTGTCTCCTGCATTTGAATGAACTACCATTGGGGGGTGTCTTGAGCCAGTATGGAATGCCAACTTCAGGACCAAACCTGCATAAAGGACAGATTGGGAAGCGACTTCCGACTGCCTGCGATATCGATATATCACCTCGTTTCCGCCGAATCCTCTTGGACCCCGTCTATGCTGATTTCATAGGATCTCTGAGTGACACGGATCTCTCGTCGGATCAATGTTATCTCCGCGATATGATATCCGTCATATCTACAGGCATCGTACCCCAAAACTTTGCAAAGAGATCACCAGGAAAGATCGGATACGCTCGTTGGCTCACGACTGCAAACCGGGTGCTTCGAGTCTACCTCACGTTTGAGGAACCCCCTGATAGACTCTGCAGTGCAGTGCTGTATATCGTCCATGTCTATTCGCGGATGTGGTTTGAGATCAAGTTTCGTTCTTTGATCGAATATGGTGCTCGTCACATATATAACTTGATCAAATATACGCACTCACTTGATAACCCCGAGACCACTTACACCGTGGAACCATTTATTAAGAGAAATGGCTACTTCCTCCATAGTGAGAATCTGCTTCTTGCAATGCTCGCTGATGAGAATTCGGCGATACGCAATCTCGCAATATCTCGGATTCAGCGTGCTCGTGAAATTGGAGAGATTAATTTACGCCAATTCAGAGTACCCTGGATCGACTTTACGGCCACAGTCTACCACGAGCTGATTTGCTATGCTGATGACTGGCTCGAACCTCGGCTGACCATGGAGTATTCGATCGAGTATCTGCAGTCAAATAACATCAACTTCGGACAATATCCTAATCATAACCAAGGCGTTGAGAGGATGATACGACTGACTTCAGAAACGGCAAAAATGTTTGCAAATCCTGATCATAGAGATAGCCGGATTTTTGCAACAACTGTTCAACGCAAGATCATGCCATTATTTAACAGCAAAAAAGATTTTCGTATTTAATTTTTGTATATTAATTTGCTATCTATATTTTATATATTTTTATCTATATTTGTTTATTAATTTATTATATTAATTTTAAATTAATCCAACAATAAAATTTTTATTTTTATAATTTATAAATCAACTTTAATATATTTATATATACTTCTTATAATACATTTACATTTATATAATATGAACAAATAATATCAATCTTTTTAACATTTCCCTATTAATGTAATTATACAGTTATGAATATTTCTTGGTGATAAATTTATAGTTATAAATAAATATAAATTGAATGTGTTAATATATGCACTTAATACATTATGAATCTACAATCAAACTATTAACTATGTATATATATAAATAATATGATAGAAACAATTCTATGATTTATATTTTATGTTATTGTGATTTAGTAAATATTTGAAAATATAAAATTTTATATGATTTTTATTTATTTTTAAATTTATATTAAAATTAGAAGCTATGCTCCGATTCCAAAAAAAAAATGTATGTGTATCAATGATGTTAAGGTATCATTAAAAAATAAATAAAATTAAAAAAAAAAGTAACCACAAAAATATATTTGAGATCTAAAATTTTTTAAGATTTTTTACTAAATAAGTGCATATAAGGTAATATTTTGATCATGTATTTATTAAATATCACAATATTAACATAATATGCCTCCTTCAATATCAATATATATATATTCAGTAGTTTTTTACTCATTATTTAATGATAGTACATAATAACACGGAAAAATTATTTATTTTTTTTTATCCTAGAAATTAATAAAAATTCTTGGAAATAAATCAAAAAAAAATAAAATGTATTATTTTTTATTAAATTTATATTTATATATATATATATTATTGACACAAAAAAAGTGTGTATCTAACATGGTAGTATTATGCAATAAAAATGGTAAACAAATATACGCCTATTCACCCCATTATAAATTTCCTATCTTCCCCATGTTAAATTTCTAGGCCTTCCTGCCTGATATTCTAATATAGCGATTTCAATTTTTTTTTCGTAATTCATTTATTAATGATCTCTTCTAGGTAGACGAATGCGTTTCAATTCCCATTTTAGGAAAAGTATACTTTAAAAACCGCCTTAACGCACGTAGGCGTGCGTTGATTCTTAGTTCGTGTCTATTATATAGACGCGAACATGATACGTGGTTCGATAGAGCGTGACGACGTTACAGGAATGCATCTTGCTGTGTAGTGTGTGCTAGGCCGCTACAATATATATATATTAGTGATACATGTACATATACATTCACATATACATATGCATACATCTACTGTGATATGTATATTTTTCCATAAGTACTTCTTCGTCGGATGAAGTGTAAATAAAATGGGTCACATTGAAAACATCGTCTATGTATAACAAAGGAGATTAGTGAATTTACTATATAAAATATAATAAAGATACAGTTCAATATATAGATATACTTTAATAGTATATATATATATATATAGTATATAGATAGTAATATATATATAAAAATATATATATATATATATATATATATATATATATATACACATACATATCATATATATAATACATATTATATTATTATTATATTATATATATAAACCCAATCCAAACCCAAACCCAACCCAACCAGACCCAAACCCAACCCACCTAAACTCAAACTCAAACTCAAACTCAAACTCAAACTCAAACTCAAACTCAAACCCAAACCCAAACCCAAACCCCAAACCCAACCCAAACCCGACCCAACCCACCTAAACCCAACCCAACCCAAACCCAAACCCAAACCAATAATGCAGCTAAAAAAAACCACCAACAATTAAAACTTATCCCAACCTAACCACTACCGTGACAATATACTTTTATATGCTCACTCGATAAGTAATGCAGCTAAAAAAAACCTCCACAAATTAAAACTTAACCCAACCTAACCACAACCGTGAAAATAACAATATATATTAATATACTTTATAAGTTCACTCGGGAAGTAATGCGGTATACTATATTGAGGTATTCTGTTGCTAGTTTTTAGTGCGTTACGTATGTATTATAGGATTTAGTCATTTTTTTTTTAATATATACTATTTACTATCTAAGATTCGCATTTATATTTTATTAATTTTTACACTATTTAAATGTTACTATTCAATGGGATTTAAAGTCATTTAAAAAAAAAATTTAATAGAGTCATACATAGAAACTGTTATATCGCATATCGATTTACATATGCGTCCATACCGGTCAATCAGGGATGCTCTGACGATATACGATGGACCCATTCTCAAAGGTCAATATAAATATAATCATCTCATAATCATATCTAAACTCACTCATCTAAATATTTATCCAGTTTCTATTTCAAAAACAATTTTTAATTTCTCTTTGAAATATTACTTTTAACACCACTTTTGTCAAAATTACTTTATAAACCGAAACTACATTCTATTACATAATACAACTGATAATGACTATACAATATTATTCATACATGCTCTCCTATCTACAATATATATATATACATATACATGTGTACCCACATCCATATTTTATACCATGCTATACAAAATAAACTGATAAATAATGTGAAATTTATTCTTAATTTACTTACGAATACTTATCATCTCCAAAATAAAAAATGGATCTTACGATACTTACTTAAAATCAATCACTGTTAAATGACTAACCATCATTGATAAATCACTTCTATTATCAAAGATTTACTAAGTAAAAATATAACGCTCATGCGAAATCGTGTAATTTAATTATGTATACAAAAACTAACAGCACCTTCTATATAGAGTCAATTTTCAGAAATATTTGTAGTTTATAATGTAAATTCATATAAAATATACACTTTTAAATGTAAAATATTATGCTTTCAATTATTATTTATATGGTGAAAACTAAGTTTTCATTACTAATTTAATTCTAATATATAACAAAGCAATATGATATATATGTTTTAAATTCTATATAATTCTATATGGCAGGTCAAATCTAATTTATATTGCAAGTAATTTAGTAGAGCAATGAAAATATTGTTGTATAGAAACCGAACCAAACCAAATCTATTTTAGTGATTTCAATACTACTGCTAGCAGTGTGATGTCTGAGTATTAATTACATTGCGTAGATAGGGAATATTATATATTTGCTACAAAAAATATTTGCTATTACACTAATTAATGCTAGATCACTTTCAGGTAATATTGATAAATCAATATATTACCCAAATCGATGAAGATTCATCTCGAATGATCATTCAACTCGGCGCGTTTTAAATCACTAGTATCATTATATTTGTGTAAGATGTGTAGTTACCAGTACTTTATAAATAATGCGGCAATTAATTGGTAATAGCCTACTAGTATTAGGTGTTGTTGTAGTATTCGTTCAGTTATACTGATCGTATCTATTGGTCTTGGTGGTAATTTATATAATACACGCATTGATGATCGAATTATTTTATTTAATGGCATTAACTGATAAGCAGGTAAATTAATTAAAAGTATATTACAATAGTCCAATATAGATATAACTAGGCTTTGAATTATAAATTTACATGTATTAATAGTTATTGTTTTTCTTATAATTCTAATATTATGCAATTGATAATTGGCTGATTTGACTTTTGCTTTTATGAATATATTAAGAATCTTATCAATTCACACTCTATTTTCCTTATCTAATAGTTTGTATTGTGTATTATTTATTATAATGCAATTATTATCGTTTTATATACAAAACAATGATTATGACACTAAAACTATATTGATCTTATGAAAACTGAGACTAACACTTAAATGATGCCTTTAATAAGCATGAGTTAATAGATTTAATTTAATTATTTATACATTTTAGTTTCGCATCTGGTTGTGTGGCAGCCAACCCATGGAACTAGAAGGCATGGAAGACCACCTGATTCATATATAAATAATCTCGAGGGTGATACTGGTCTACGAGAAATTAATCTTCAAGCGGATATAATGAATCGTGATATTTGGAAGTCTATAACTGTCATGGAATCAATAAAAAGAATCCCGAAATAAGCAAGTAAGCAATATAAAGTATACATATATGATATTTATAACAAATATACAAAAACACGGCTCGTTTTATATCACTAGTATCCAGATATATTACCCACTGTAGATATATATCAAAGATTTTGCGAAGCAAAGATATAACACTCCCATGCATGCAACGTAATTTAGTAATAGCCCCAACCGCTGCTAGCAGTAGTATCGAAATCACTGAAATAGATTTAGGTTCGGCTCTGTTTGCATACAACAATGTTTTCATTGCTCTATTAAATTACATGCAATATAAATTAGCTTTTACTCACTAAATATATACTTATAGCATTTAAAACATACATATCATATTTGTTTGTTATATATTAGTAATGAACACTTAGTTTTCATCATATAAATATTAATTTAAAGCATATTATTTAACATTTTAATTGTGTATAGTTAAATACGAATTTACATTATAAACAACGCATAGTTCCTAAAAGTAACCCGCTATAGGTGGCACCAGGGTATTTTGTATACAAATTTAATTACACGATTTCGCGTAAGTATTATATCTTTCCTTCGGAAAATCTTTGATATAACCATAATCTTTGTTTTACAATTTTGTAAAGAAAAACTAAATTAACTAATAAATCAATTGAACTAATAAATCAATTGAACTAATTATAAATTAATTTGTATAATATAAAATCAATTTGAGTATATTATTCTTTATAAAACTATATATGCTATGTATTACATGAGTATGTGGCTATATACTATATGTAATATAAATGTATTTATATTACATATAAATTATATTATATATGTACATTATTTATACATTTTAGTTTCGCATCTGGTTGTGTGGCAGCCAACCCATGGAACTAGAAGGCAAAGAAGACCACCTGATTCATAAATAATCTGGAGCGTGATACCGGTCTACGAGAAATTAATCAATAAAAAGAATCCCGAATTAAGCAAGTAAGCAATATAAAGTATAAATATATGATATTTATAACAAATATACAAAAACATGGCTCATTTTATATCACTAGTATCCAGATATATTACCCACTGTAGATATATATGCTAGTGCTGTAAAATTTCAAATCTCAATTTTTTTTTGGGTTCGGTTCAAATCTTTGATTTTCGGGTATTTGGAAATATTTTATGGTCTTAAATCTTTATTTTAAATCTAGTCTTGGTTCGGGTAATGACCGATTAACATAATTATGTAGTAATTACTACAACTTAAGTTTCTTTCAACTATTTAAAATATCCATTAAAATGTATACTATTAATTTGATTATATGTTATGCTTATCTGTTATTACCTATATGATAACATATTTAAAATAGAATAATGTTATCAAGGACTTATTATTATTAATTAAAATTTATATATTATTATTAATAATAATTAATTATATATTATTAATTATTTTTTATATATTATTAATTATTCAATTATAATTTACTAATTATTAATTATTTATTAATTATTATTATTAATTAATAATAATTAATTTTATATTAATAATTATTAATTATATATTATTTTAATAATTATTCAATTATAATTTATTAATTAATTATTATTAATACCTAATTTTTTTCGTTAATTATTTTAAAATATTCTTAAAATATTTGAATTTCTCGAGAACTTGATATTTTTTTTAAGATTTGAAGCTCGAATACAACCAAGTATTTGAAATTTTACAGCACTAATATATACCCAGCCTTTTAACACGCTATATTTATTAACCAGACTGGGTATATGTAAATAGGTATAGCCAATCTGGGTACAAATATATGTACCTATATCTTACATATGAAAACGCCCTAAATTTCTTTGATTATAATCAATTGATAATTATTAATGAATTAAATGATTAATAAAAAGATTAATAACAAAAAGATAAACTATTTTTATTTGTATTACATTATGTAATTTACATATATACATTTTAAATATTATTTATATACAAATAAAATTCATTTATTTTTTTATTAAAGTAAAAATTGTATATATAATTAATTATAACACATAATTTGAATTGATTTTATAATAATAATTTAAATCATTAACAATACAATTAATAAACTATTTTTATTTGTATTACATTATGTAATTTACATATATACATTTTAAATATTATTTATATTTTATAAAATTCATTTATTTTTTTATTAAAATATAAATTTTTATATACAATTAATTATAACAAATAATTTGAATTGATTTTATAATAATAATTGAAATCATTAACAATACAATTACTATTTAGGGTAATATTTATACTATGGCATAGTTGAATTTATATTATAATTGATAAATCTGAATATTTATAAGCATATATCAATGCATTGGTGAATTTACATTGTAATTGATAATTTATAATTGATATGTATTTATGCATGGTAATATATACAAGTGATGTTATACTTATTAATTGATTATATATAACCATATCTTTTTTTTTACAATTTTGTAAAGAAAAACTAAATTAACTAATAAATCAATTGAACTAATTATAAATTAATTTGTATAATATAAAATCAATTTGAGTAAATTATTCTTTATAAAACTATGTATTACATAGAGTATGTGGCTATATACTCTATGTAATATAAATGTATTTATATTATATATGTACATTATTTATACATTTTAGTTTCGCATCTGGTTGTGTGGCAGTCAACCCATGGAACTAGAAGGCATGAAAGACCACCTGATTCATATATAAATAATCTGGAGCGTGATACTGGTCTACGAGAAATTAATCTTCAAGCAGATATAATGAATCGTGATGTTTGGAAGTCTATTAAATGGATGTCTGGAACTGTCATGGAATCAATAAAAAGAATCCCGAAATAAGCAAGTAAGCAATATAAAGTATACATATATGATATTTATAACAAATATACAAAAACACGGCTCGTTTTATATCACTAGTATCCAGATATATTACACACTGTAGATATATATATATTAGTGCTGTAAAATTTCAAATCTCAAATTTTTTTTTGGGTTCATTTCAAATCTTTGATTTTCGGGTATTTGGAAATATTTTATGGTCTCGAATCTTTATTTTAAATTTAGTCTTGGTTCGGGTATCATTTCGGGTAATGACCGATTAACATAATTATGTAGTAATTACTACAACTTAAGTTTCTTTCAACTATTTAAAATATCCATTAAAATGTACACTATTATTTTGATTATCTGTTATGCTACCTATATAATAACATATTTAAAATAGAATAATGTCATCAAGGACAATGTGTCCTTATATATATATATAGCAGGCCTGCTATAGCATATACCTTATATGGTGAATAAAATGAGATATATGATTATTAGAATAGTAAAGTATTCAATAAGCAATTAATAATTATTTATCAATTATTATTATTAATTAAAATTTATATATTATCATTAATAATTATATATTATTTTAATAATTATAATTATTCAATTCTAATTTATTAATTAATAATTTTTTATAAATTAATTATTATTATTAATTAACAATAATTATGTATACATTTATTTAATATTAATAATAATTAATTAATTAATATCTAATTTTTTTCTTTTTTAAATTATTTTAAAATATTCTTTAAAGATTTCTAAGATTTCTCGAGAACTTGATATTTTTTTAAAGATTTGAAGTTTGAGAACAACCAAGTATTGGAAATTTTACAGCACTAATATATACCCAGCATTTTAACACGCTATATTTATTACTCAGATTGAGTATATATGTAAATAGGTATATCCAATCTGGGTACAAATATATGCATCCATATAAAAATGAATACTATTTTTATATTTGAAAATAGATATTAATTTATTTATATTTTATAAAATTCATTTATTTTTATATGAAAATATAAATTA
This sequence comes from Osedax fenrisi, assembly GCA_964019155.1. Lineage (NCBI taxonomy): Eukaryota > Metazoa > Annelida > Polychaeta > Sabellida > Siboglinidae > Osedax > Osedax fenrisi. The sequence goes on from CAXHSG010000162.1 coordinate 117,558, forward strand.
TTATATAAAATGAATTATAACAAATACTTGAATTGATTTTATAATAATAATTGAAATCATTAACAATACAATTACTATTTAGGGTTTATATCATGGCATAGGTGAATTTATATTATAATTGATAAATGGTAATATTTATAGGCATATATCATGGCATTGGTGAATTTACATTGTAATTGAAAATGGACATATGTATGTATGCATGGTGATATATACAACTGGTGACATACTTAATAATTGATTATATAACCATATCTTTTTTATTACAATTTTAAACCAAATATCATAGCAACCAAATAGCAACCAAATTAAAGTCGCTTTATTTACTTTCGCTAATAAATATCCTTTAATTAGATTTTTACTATAAAAATAAGTATGTATTTATATATTTTTTATAGTATATATAATATTAATATTAATTAAATATTATTATCCTACATGTTTGAAATATATCGTAGCGTATAACGCATTTTAATGTATATTCATTTATTATTTAGATACAATTATATTTAGGATTTGTTTTAATAAAAAAAAAAAAAATAAATAAATAATTAAATAATAAACAAATAAATAATAATCACAAAGATTATAGAATTATATTTTACACTCATTAATTATAATTAATGAGTGTAAAATTTTACAGCACTAGCATATATATCTACAGTGGGTAATATATCTGGATACTAGTGATATATAATGAGCCATGTTTTTTTATATTTGTTATAAATATCATATATTTATACTTTATATTGCTTACTTGCTTAATTCGGGATTCTTTTTATTGATTAATTTCTCGTAGACCGGTATCACGCTCCAGATTATTTATGAATCAGGTGGTCTTCCTTGCCTTCTAGTTCCATGGGTTGGCTGCCACACAACCAGATGCGAAACTAAAATGTATAAATAATGTACATATATAATATAATTTATATGTAATATAAATACATTTATATTACATATAGTATATAGCCACATACTCATGTAATACATAGCATATATAGTTTTATAAAGAATAATATACTCAAATTGATTTTATATTATACAAATTAATTTATAATTAGTTCAATTGATTTATTAGTTCAATTGATTTATTAGTTAATTTAGTTTTTCTTTACAAAATTGTAAAACAAAGATTATGGTTATATCAAAGATTTTCCGAAGGAAAGATATAATACTTACGCGAAATCGTGTAATTAAATTTGTATACAAAATACCCTGGTGCCACCTATAGCGGGTTACTTTTAGGAACTATGCGTTGTTTATAATGTAAATTCGTATTTAACTATACACTATTAAAATGTTAAATAATATGCTTTAAATTAATATTTATATGATGAAAACTAAGTGTTCATTACTAATATATAACAAACAAATATGATATGTATGTTTTAAATGCTATAAGTATATATTTAGTGAGTAAAAGCTAATTTATATTGCATGTAATTTAATAGAGCAATGAAAACATTGTTGTATGCAAAGAGAGCCGAACCTAAATCTATTTCAGTGATTTCGATACTACTGCTAGCAGCGGTTGGGGCTATTACTAAATTACGTTGCATGCATAGGGAGTGTTATATCTTTGCTTCGCAAAATCTTTGGTTATATAATAAATTAGTAAGTATAAAACCACTTGTATATATCACCATGCATAAATACATAATTATCAATTATCAATTACAATGCAAATGCACCAATGCATTGATATATGCCTATAAATATTCAGATTTATCAATTATAATATAAATTCAACTATGCCATAGTAAAAACTAAATACTAAAAAACTAAAACATATTAAAACCCTAAATAGTAATTGTATTGTTAATGATTTCAATTATTATTATAAAATTAATTAAAATTATTTGTATATACAAATTTATATTTTAATAAAAAAATAAATGAATTTTATAAAATATAAATTAATTAAAAATTTCTATTTTCAAATATAAACATATTTTATTTGTATATAAATAATATGTAAATGTATATATGTAAATTACATAATGTAATACAAATAAAAATAGTTTATCTTTTTGTTATTAATCTTTTTATTAATCATTTTATTCATTAATAATTATCAATTGATTATAATCAAAGAAATTTAGGGCGTTTTCATATGTAAGATATAGGTGCATATATTTGTACCCAGATTTGGTATACCTATTTACATATACCCATTCTGAGTAATAAATATAGCGTGTATATGGTATAAAAGGCTGGATATATATTAGTGCTGTAAAATTTCAAATACTTGGTTGTTCTCGAGCTTCAAATATTAAAAAGTATCAAGTTCTCGAGAAATTCAAATATTTTAAGAATATTTTAAAATAATTTAAAGAAAAAAATTAGATATTAATTAATTAATTATTATTAATAATATATAAATTAATACATAATTATTGTTAATAAATAATAATAATAATAATTAATAAATTAGAATTGAATAATTAATAATTATTAATTAGTAAATTATAATTGAATAATTAATAATTATTAATATAATATATAATTAATAATACATAATTATTAATTAAAAATAATAAATGATAAATAATTATTGAAATAATATATAATAAATAATTAATAATATATAATTTATTATTATTAATAATAATATATAAATTTTAATTAATAATAATAATTGATAAATAATTATTAATTACTTATTGAATACTTTACTATTCTAATAATCCTATATCTCATTATATTCACCATATAAGGTATATGCTATATATATATATATAAGGACAACCTGTCCTTGATAACATTATTCTATTTTAAATATGTTATCATATAGGTAGCATAACAGATAATCAAATTAATAGTGTACATTTTAATGGATATTTTAAATAATTGAAAGAAACTTAAGTTGTAGTAATTACTACATAATTATTATAATCGGTCATTACCCGAAATGATACCCGAACCAAGACTAAATTTAAAATAAAGATTTGAGACCATACAATATTTCCAAATACCCGAAAATCAAAGATTTGAACCGAACCCAAAAAAAATTTGAGATTTGAAATTTTACAGCACTAATATATATACAAAGATTTTCCGAAGGAAAGATATAACACTTACGCGAAATCGTGTAATTCGAATTTGTATACAAAATACCCTGGTGCCACCTATAGCGGGTTACTTTTAGGAACTATGTGTTATTTATAATGTAAATTCGTATTTAACTATACACTTTTAAAATGTTAAATAATATGCTTTAAATTAATATTTATATGATGAAAACTAAGTGTTCATTACTAATATATAACAAACAAATATGACATGTATGTTTTAAATGCTATAAGTATATATTTAGTGAGTAAAAGCTAATTTATATTGCATGTAATTTAATAGAGCAATGAAAACATTGTTGTATGCAAACAGAGCCGAACCTAAATCTATTTCAGTGATTTCGATACTACTGCTAGCAGCGGTTGGGGCTATAACTAAATTACGTTGCATGCATAGGGAGTGTTATATCTTTGCTTCGCAAAATCTTTGATATATATCTACAGTGGGTAATATATCTGGATACTAGTGATATAAAACGAGCCGTGTTTTTGTATATTTGTTATAAATATCATATATGTATACTTTATATTGCTTACTTGCTTATTTCGGGATTCTTTTTATTGATTCCATGACAGTTATAGACTTCCAAATATCACGATTCATTATATCCGCTTGAAGATTAATTTCTCGTAGACCAGTATCACCCTCGAGATTATTTATATATGAATCAGGTGGTCTTCCATGCCTTCTAGTTCCATGGGTTGGCTGCCACACAACCAGATGCGAAACTAAAATGTATAAATAATTAAATTAAATCTATTAACTCATGCTTATTAAAGGCATCATTTAAGTGTTAGTCTCAGTTTTCATAAGATCAATATAGTTTTAGTGTCAGAATCATTGTTTTGTATATAAAACGATAATAATTGCATTATAATAAATAATACACAATACAAACTATTAGATAAGGAAAATAAAGTGTGAATTGATAAGATTCTTAATATATTCATAAAAGCAAAAGTCAAATCAGCCAATTAATATATCAATTGCATAATATTAGAATTATAAGAAAAACAATAACTATTAATACATGTAAATTTCTAATTCAAAGCCTAGTTATATCTATATTGGACTATTGTAATATACTTTTAATTAATTTACCTGCTTATCAGTTAATGCCATTAAATAAAATAATTCGATCATCAATGCGTATATTATATAAATTACCACCAAGACCAATAGATACGATCAGTATAACTGAACGAATACTACAACAACACCTAATACTAGTAGGCTATTACCAATTAATTGCCGCATTATTTATAAAGTACTGGTAACTACACATCTTACAAAAATATAATGATACTAGTGATTTAAAACGCGCCGAGTTGAATGATCATTCGAGATGAATCTTCATCGATTTGGGTAATATATTGATTTATCAATATTACCTGAAAGTGATCTAGCATTAATTAGTGTAATAGCAAATATTTTTTGTAGCAAATATATAATATTCCCTATCTACGCAATGTAATTAATACTCAGGCATCACACTGCTAGCAGTAGTATTGAAATCACTAAAATAGATTTGGTTTGGTTCGGTTTCTATACAACAATATTTTCATTGCTGTACTAAATTACATGCAATATAAATTAGATTTGACCTGCCATATAGAATTATATAGAATTTAAAACATATATATCATATTGCTTTGTTATATATTAGTAATTAAATTAGTAATGAAAACTTAGTTTTCACCATATAAATAATAATTGAAAGCATAATATTTTACATTTAAAAGTGTATATTTTATATGAATTTACATTATAAACTACAAATATTTCTGAAAATTGACTCTATATAGAAGGTGCTGTTAGTTTTTGTATACATAATTAAATTACACGATTTCGCATGAGCGTTATATTTTTACTTAGTAAATCTTTGATAATAGAAGTGATTTATCAATGATGGTTAGTCATTTAACAGTGATTGATTTTAAGTAAGTATCGTAAGATCCATTTTTTATTTTGGAGATGATAAGTATTCGTAAGTAAATTAAGAATAAATTTCACATTATTTATCAGTTTATTTTGTATAGCATGGTATAAAATATGGATGTGGGTACACATGTATATGTATATATATATATGTATTGTAGATAGGAGAGCATGTATGCATAATATTGTATAGTCATTATCAGTTGTATTATGTAATAGAATGTAGTTTCGGTTTATAAAGTAATTTTGACAAAAGTGGTGTTAAAAGTAATATTTCAAAGAGAAATTAAAAATTGTTTTTGAAATAGAAACTGGATAAATATTTAGATGAGTGAGTTTAGATATGATTATGAGATGATTATATTTATATTGACCTTTGAGAATGGGTCCATCGTATATCGTCAGAGCATCCCTGATTGGCCGGTATGGACGCATATGTAAATCGATATGCGATATAACAGTTTCTAGGTATGACTCCTGTGAATGTTTTCGTCGTATTCTTGTTCACTTTTACCAAATATGCAGATTTCATTGATGACGATGGTACCAGGACAGTATTCTAGTATTATGTCCATCAGTTCCTAGAACAAGTATTGACTTATATTTAGACCAAATTGAAATAGAGTAAATACGTATCTACCAAATATACAACTAAATATAGTTAGGTAGCTTGAGAGTTTAAGCCATAAAACAAACAAGGTCCATATTCATAATCGTAGTCTAGGATATTTACTTAGCTCCTCCCATACCTAATAATATATGTTTACAATTCAATTCACTCGCTCGCCACCGCCTGCAATTTTTCGATATATTTTGAACAAAAATTATCGTTATTTAAAGAGCTCATATGATTATATTTTTTAATATCTGCGGCTATAACTTAGTTATTACATTAATCTTTATTACATATATTTAGTTATGTGTATAACTAGTAGTATACATTTAATGTAATTTTAAATATTAAATGTGATTATAAAATATAATAATAATAAATATGATTTATGATATAAGTTATTTTGTATAAATTTCGGGAATCAGAGTTACAATAGCAGATATTTAAAAATATAATCATCTGAGAATTATAATAGTGATAGTGGCTGATCTAAATAGATTACAAAATTGTTTATAAATTTTATATATTAATAAATACTTTACGACATAGTTATCTGATAATTAAGTTATAATATTGATAAATATAGTATTAAATATATTAGAATACAGTATGCCTGCAAAAGGGTATAATGAATAAATAAAACACATAATTCAGGAATATTATATTCTATAGAATAATTTTGACAAATATATTGCGAAAATGCGTATAAATTTATATGTTCATAATTATTTGTACTACATACTATGTAGTACGTACCTAATTATCATTGTAATTATAATAATTATGATAATTATACAATTTTGAATTTAAATATACAATTTAATGTAAAACTATAATATAATATATTATAATTAAATGTAGTTACTATAATAGTATATATATATATATATATATAGTATATTATATACTATATATAATTATATTATATTTAATATATTATAATTATATATAGTATATAAGCTGTATACGCACTAACGGGAATTTTATTTTAGAAAAAAAAATAATTTTAATTCTTACAATGTATCATATAGTTTGATAAGTTAACTTAAATTATAAATAGTAGATTATATTCTTATATTTATGTATTGAAATATATATTTAACACATCTATAATATAAATAAATAAATCAGATTTATTATTTCATGTTGTAAATCATGAAATAATGGAGAAGTTAATAAACAAATGTATTTGTTTTTTTTTGCGAGAACTTCCCAAATAAATATTTAATATCATATTAGATTATTTAACCTAGTAACCGTTGAACTAAATATAAATATCATATTTAATATTGATGAGTATTATTCATTGAATATATAAATTATAGGTGATTATTATAATAATATTATATCATATTAAATATAGTTAAAATTATAATAATATAACAATGAAATATATATATAATATAAACGAAAATTTATTATCCTAATAATTATTATTATAATAGTAATTTAATACATATATTATATATTTAAATAAAATTGCCGTTAGTCCGTTGCAACCGTATATAATTAATAGTTATAATATACTATATTATATTATATGTAATATATAATAAATTATATAATAATTATATTATTTTTATATAATTTTAAATTAAATTGTATATTTGAATTAAAAATTGTATAATTATAATTACAAGGATAATTAGGTACATACTACATACTATGTATACTAAACTATGAACATATACATTTATACGAAATTTCGCAATCTATATTTCAAAATAATTTTGAACCGAAATTGTTAAAATCTTCGGATATAGGTTGATTGAGAGTTTTAAATTATATATATATATATATATATATATATATATATATAT